>ONZH01000825.1:0-150359 GCA_900303285.1 Rhinella marina
TTTTCACCTTAAGGACCAGCCATTTTGGAAATCTGACATGTGTCACTTTATGTGGTAATAGCTTTGAAACACTTTACTTATCCAAGCCGTTTCTGAGATTGTTTTCTTCGTGACACGTTGTACTCCATGACAGTGGTAAATTTGAGTCAATATAAATCACCTTTATTTATTAAAAAATCCTAAATTTAACAGAAAATTTGGGGGAAAAAATTGTAATTTTCAAACTTTGAATTTCTCTGCTTTTAAGGCACATTGTGATTTCTCACAAAATAGTTATTACTTTACATTTCCCATATGGTCTACTTTATGTTACCATCATTTTGTAGATGTAATTTTATTTTTTGGGGACGTTAGAAGGCTTAGAATTTTAGAAGTAATTCTTAAAATTTTTAAGAAATTTTCCCAAACTATTTTTTTTAAGCACCAGTTCAGTTCTGAAGTCACTTTGTGGGGTTAACATAATAGAAACCACAATAAATGACCCCATTTTAGAAACTACACCCTCAAGGTTTTCAAAACTAATTTTACTAACTTTGTTAACCCTTTATGTCTTCCACAAGATTTAAAGGAAAATGGAGATGACATTTCAAAATTTCACTTTTTTGGCAGATTTTCCATTTTAATCCATTTTTTCCTGTAACACATCAAGGGTTAATAGCCAAACAAAACTCAAAAACTATTACCCTGATTCTGCGATTTACAGAAACACCCCACATGTGGTAGTAAACTGCTGTATGGGCACACAGCAGGGCGCAGAAGGAAAGGTGCACCAAATGGTTTTGGAGGGCAAATTTTGCTGGACTGGTTTTCAGACTCCATGTCCCATTTGAGGCCCCCCTGATGCACCCCTACAGTAGAAACAACCAAAAAGTGCCCATATTTTGGAAACTAAGGGATAACGTGACAGTGTTATTGATACTATTTTGGGGTACATATGATTTTTGATCGCTTCATATTACACTTTTTGTTAGGCAAGGTAACCAAAAATGGCTGTTCTGGCTCAGTTTTTATTTTTATTTTTTTACTGTGTTCACCTGAGGGGTTAACTCCTGTGATATTTTTGTAGAGCAGGTTGTTACGGACGTGTTGATACCTAACATGTATAGTTTTTTTTTATTTATTTAAGTTTTACACAATAATATCATTTTTGAAACAAAAAAATCATGTTTTTAATCTGTCCAATGTCTGAGAGCTGTAGTTTTTTTATTTTTTGGGCAATTGTCTCAGGTAGGGGCTCATTTTATGCGGGAAGAGGTGACGGTTAGATTGGTACTATTTTGAGGGGCATACGCCTTTTTGATCGCTTGCTATTAAAATTTTTGTGACGTAAAGTGAAAAAAATGGCTTTTTTTACCCTGTTTTTATTTTTATTTTTTTACTGTGTTCACCTGAGGGGTTAACTCATGTGATATTTTTGTAGAGAAGATTGTTATGGATGTGGTGATACCTAACATGTATAGTTTTCTTTATTTATTTAAGTTTTACACGATAATATCATTTTTTAAACAAAAAAATCATGTTTTAGTGTCTCCATAGTGTGAGAGCTGTAGTTTTTTTATTTTTTGGGCAATTGTCTCAAGTAGGGGCTCATTTTTTGCGGGAAGAGGTAACGGTTAGATTTGTACTATTTTAAGGGGCATACGCCTTTTTGATCGCGTGGTATTGCACTTTTTGTAATGTAAAGTGACAAAAAATGGCTTTTTTGACACTGTTTTTATTTTATTTTTTTTACGGTGTTCACCTGAGGGGTCAGGGCATGTGATATTTTTGTAGAGCAGGTTGTTACGAACGTGGCGATACCTAACATGATTGGGGTATTTTTTTTCTTTTTTTACTAATTTTAAATTTGAGTTTTGGGGGAAAAATAGGATTTTTTAAAACTTTTTTTTTACTTTTTTTTTTTTTTTACTTTTTTTTTACACTTTTTTAGACTCAGACCCACTTGGTTCTTGAAGAACCAGTGGGTCTGATTGTTCTATAATACACTACAGTACACTGTATAGTGTACTGCAGTGTATTTTCATTCTTGCTAAGCCTTGTCAAGCTCCTGCCTTTAGCAGGAGCCTGAACAGGCTTAGCTTACACCATGGCAAGCAGACACTTCTGAAAGCGGCTGGTTGCCATGGTAACCATCGGGACGCTGCCAGAGCAGAACAGCGTCCCGATGGAAGGGGGAGGGAGCTTCCTCCCCCTCTTCAGCCCACACCATCGGTGCTGCCAGCGCACCGCAGCGCCGATGGGAGAGGGAGGGAGCTCCCTCCCTGTTAACCCTTTCCATGCCGCGATCCCTACGGACCGTGGCATGGAAGGGGTTAAACTGCTGACATCGGCGCCAGCACCGATGTCAGCAGTTTGAAGCAGAGTATCAGCTGTATGCTGATACTCTGCTTCACCCGCTCGGCCATCCTGAAAATCAATGCCGCCGCCATACCGCCCGCCGCACATTACACCCCCCCACACCCCCCCTGAAAAATGGCTAAAAATAGCGATCTGGGGTGGGGGGGTGTATATAGTATAGATATTTTGAAAAAATTATTTATTTAATTTTTACATCAAAAAGCATTGCATCGCTGTGATTGGCTAGTCTGTATAGACTAGCCAATCACAGCGATCGCTAGCCCGGGACCGCCCCCCATGGTAAGCTGGGACCCCTGGCTGTAAGTAACAGCCGGGGTCTCAGCACTGTCACCATGTCAGCAGACATGGTGACAGTTTAATGTAATGATGAGTATACTCGTCATGGAGCGTTAAATAGCAGTGCTCCATGACGAGTATACTCGTCATATAGCGTGAAGGGGTTAAAAAAATGGTTGTGGAAAATTTCTTAAAAATTTTAAGAATTGCTTCTAAAATTCCAAGCCTTCTAACGTCCCCTAAAAATAAAATTACATCTACAAAATGATGGTAACATAAAGTAGACATATGGGAAATGTAAAGTAATAACTATTTTGTGAAGGATCACTATCTGCCTTAATAGCAGAGAAATTCAAAGTTTGAAAATTACAAATTTTTCCAAATTTTCTGTAATTTTAGGATTTTTTTTATAAATAAAGGTGATTTATATTGACTCAAATTTACCACTGTCGTGGAGTACAATGTGTCACGAAAAAACAATCTTGGAAACAGTCGAATCGGTGAAAGAATCGCAAGTTATGAATTAAAAAAGTGACACATGGCAGATTTAAAAAATGAGGCTTCGGCATTAGGTGTAAAAATAGCTTCGTTCTTAAGGGGTTAATAATAATAATAATAATTGTACACTTATTTTAATATTAAAATTATTATAATATTAGTACCTAGTTTCATTGAAATCCATCAAGGCTTGTTAAAGACTATGAAGAACCCTCAGACAAATTTTCACGTTTATATACAGTACAGACCAAAAGTTTGGACAAACTTTCTCATTCAAATACTTTTCTGTATTTTCATGACTATGAAAATTGTAGATTCACACTGAAGGCATCAAAACTATGAATTAACACATGTGGAATTATATACTTAACAAAAAAGTGTGAAACAACTGAAAATATGTCTTATATTGTAGATTCTTCAAAGTAGCCACCTTTTGCTTTGATTACTGCTTTGTCTTGAAGGGAGATGCTTAGCACTTGTTGGCCCTTTTTCCTTCACTCTGCGGTCCAGCTCACCCCAAACCATCTCAATTGGGTTCAGGTCTGGTGACTGTGGAGGCCAGGTCATCTGGTGTAGCACCCCATCACTCTCCTTCTTGGTCAAATAGCCCTTACACAGCCTGGAGATGTGTTTGGGGTCATTGTCCTGTTGATAAATAAATGATGGTCCAACTAAACGCAAACCGGATGGAATATCATGCCGCTGCAAGATGCTGTGGTAGCCATGCTGTTTTCAATTTTCAATGTTTTCAATTTTGAATAAATCCCCAACAGTGTCACCAGTAAAGCCCCCCCACACCATCACACCTCCTCCTCCATGCTTCATGGGGGGGAACCAGGCATGTAGGGTCCATCCGTTCACCTTTTCTGCGTCACACAAAGACATGGTGGTTGGAACCAAAGATCTCAAATTCGGACTCATCAGACCAAAGCACAGATTTCCACTGGTCTTATGTCCATTCCTTGTGTTCTTTAGCCCAAACAAGTCTCTTCTGCTTGTTGCCTGTCCTTAGCAGTTGTTTCCACCATGAAGGCCTGCTGCACACAGTCTCCTCTTACCAGTTGTTGTAGATATGTGTCTGCTGCTAGAACTCTGTGTGGCATTGACCTGGTCTCTAATCTGAGCTGCTGTTAACCTGCGATTTCTGAGGCTGGTGACTCGGATGAACTTATCCTCCTCAGCAGAGGTGACTCTTGGTCTTCCTTTCCTGGGGCGGTCCTCATGTCAACCAGTTTCTTTGTAGCGCTTGATGGTTTTTGCGACTGCACTTGGGGACACTTTCAAAGTTTTCCCAATTTTTCGGACTGACTGGCCTTAATTTCTTAAAGCAATGATGGCCACTCGTTTTTCTTTACTTAGCTGCTTTTTTCTTGCCATAATACAAATTCTAACAGTTTATTCAGTAGGACTATCAGCTGTGTATCCACCTGACTTCTGCCCAACACAACTCATGGTCCCAACCCCATTTATAAGGCAAGAAATCCCACTTATTAAACCTGACAGGGCACACCTGTGAAGTGAAAACCATTTCAGGTGACTACCTATTGAAGCTCATCAAGAGAATGCCAACAGAGTGCAAAGCAGTAATCAAAGCAAAAGGTGGCTACTTTGAAGAACCTAGAATATAAGACATATTTTCAGTTGTTTCACACTTTTTTGTTAAGTATATAATTCCACATGTGTTAATTCATAGTTTTGATGCCTTCAGTGTGAATCTACAATTATCATAGTCATGAAAATACAGAAAACTCTTTGAATGAGAAGGTGTGTCCAAACTTTTGGTCTGTACTGTACATTATTTCTTATTATATATTATTCCTTCATTTCTATTTTATCGTAACTTCACAATTCTGCCAAATATCCATGTATAAAAATAAAATCCTAATCATTTCTAATTAGAATAATAGAAACTAAATGTTAAGAATCCCCAAATCATCGTTCCCTTGTGAAGCCCGAGATCTCATAAAACGCTATGACTAATTGTAATCTCATGAGATCAGTTCATCTCTTCATGATAAATTGGAAGCAATTGTCAGAGGAGAGACGCGGGGGATTTTCTTTAATTTTGTCTTTCTGTAAAATCTTTTTTTTGGAACTTACGAGTTTCACAATAGAAAAAAATGGAAGTGAATGAAATAGAACTAATATCCTACATGAGACAAGTCTCACCAATTGTCATGTGACTTTTCTATTTCAGCCAAGGAAAATTTTTATTTTTCTTTATATTAGTATGCTTAATGTTTTTGCTTGTTCTATTAAACTATGGGAACATTTATTGAGAAAAAGTTGTAAACTGTAATTGGGAAATAATTTAGTGTTTTTTCTATGATCATCAATAGAGAATTAATAACATCAATAGAGAATGTTTTTAAAATCTCGGAAAGATTGTGCCAACATAAGAATACATGGGTGATTTAAATTTCCATAGATATGTTCTTGTCATAGATAAAAAAAAATCTAAAATTAAAAGTTAAAGGTGAACAGATAAATCAAGAGGGCCCAGAGCAAAACTCGAGAGAGCTCCATTGTTTAGTTTTAGGTCTACAATTCTGTGCTTACAGATTGTGTTATAATTCTGATTGCCTGAAGCCACCACTAGGGAGAGCTGAGAACACATGGATTTATACAGCTTTGTATAAACTCATTGAGGGTAATTTACTGTATTTTTAGCTTTATAAGACATACTTTTTCCCCCCAAAAGTGGGAGGGAAATGGCCGTGCGTCTTATAAAGCAAGTACTAGTGAGCATTTCGATTATGGAAGTACTCACTAGTATGCATTAGGTGCCAGGAGAGGGCAGTGAAGCTCTTTCTGCACTTACCCTCCCTGGCTTTCCTTCCTGGGGCCGTGGGCACACTGTCCTGATCGCGTACAGCATCAGGATGTAGTGTGCGCACTATGGCCAGATGCTGCAGGCGCCAGAGAAGATGGGAGCGAGACTTCTAAAGAGTCCGCCGGATCCAGAGCCAATCCGCGGCGCAGGGGAGGTGAGAGAAGTTTTTTTATTCTAAGGTCTGATCTGAGGTCTGATGGGGGTCTGAAATAGAGGGCTGATATGAGGTCTAAAGGTCTGATGGGCATCTGATGGGGGTCTAATATGAAGGTCTCATGTAATGTCCTGATATGGGGGTCTCATATAATGTCCTGATATGGGGGTCTCATGTAATGTCCTGATATGGGGTCTCATGTAATGTCCTGATATGGGGGTTTCATGTAATGTTCTTATTAGGGGTGTGATGTAATGTCTTGGGGGTCAGATCTAATGATTTGATATAGGGGTCTGATCTGAGGCTCTGATATGGGGGTCTGATCTGAAGAGTTTGATATGGGGGTCTGATGAGGCTGATATGGGGTCTGATCTGAGAGTTTGATATGGGGGTCTAATCTGAGAGTTTGATATGGGGGTCTGATCTGAGAGTTTGATATGGGGGTCCTGATCTATGAGTTTGATATGGGGGGTCTGATCTGAGAGTTTGATATGGGGGTCTGCTCTGAGGATCTGATATAGGGGTCTGATCTGAGAGTTTGACATGGGGGTCTGATCTATGAGTTTGATATGGTGGTCCGATCTGAGGCTCTGATATGGGGGTCTGATCTGAGAGTTTGATATGGGGGTCTGATCTATGAGTTTGATATGGGTGGTCGATCTGAGGCTCTGATATGGGGGTCTGATCTGAGAGTTTGATATGGGGGTCGCTCTGAGGATCTGATATAGGGGTCTGATCTGAGAGTTTGATATGGGGGTCTGATCTGAGAGTTTGATATGGGGGTCTCATCTGAGGCTCTGATATAGGGGTCTGATCTGAGAGTTTGATATGGGGGTCTGATCTGAGAGTTTGATATGGGGGTCTGATCTGAGAGTTTGATATGGGGGTCGCTCTGAGGATCAGATATAGGGGTCTGATCTGAGAGTTTGATATGAGGTCTGATGAAAAATATTTTTTTCTTATTTTCCTCCTTTAAAACCTGGGGTGCGTCTTATCAACAGGTGCGTCTTATAATTCGAAAAATACGGTATTCTTGCATTTGCACCAGAAAACTAGCAGACTAAAGGTTTCATAATTTGGTGCATGCAAAAAAATTGTGTGACTAATTACGATTTTACATCACTCTTGACATTTGAGAAGTGGATGTAAACTGGGCATGTTAATGTGACTTTTTACAAATATGGAAAAAAAATGTGAAATCTTTCTCCAGTATTGGGGTGGAGTACAAAAGCTGAAGTAACAATTCCAGATAAAACTATTAGATTTTCCAACAACAGGTGAAAAGCTAACTTGAGTTCCCTCATGATAAGACTGAGCTTACATCTGCAGCTGAGGTTCTGGGGAAAACCAGAACAGAAAAATGGAATGTATCTGCAGATCTGAAGCCAGCATCAAAGGGGTTGTCCCATCTAGGACACTTATGGCATATCCCTAGGATATGCCATAACTTTCAGATAGGTGCAGATCTCACCACAGGGACCTGTTCCCTTCTCTAGAACTGGACCTTGAAGTCAAGAAAAGGCAATCTACACATGCACGGCCACCCACCGTTCACCACTGTGAGAGTTCCAAAAATAGGCGAGTCCCGTCCCGTCTCAGCTAATTTTGGAAGTCCCAAAGTGGTGAATAGAGGATGGGTGCTCCTCTCCAGTTTGTTCTCCATTCACCACTATGTGAGTTCTGAAAAAAAATAAGCTGGATTGTTGTCAAAAATCCCATAGTAGTGAATGAAAAGGATGCTGCACATGCTTAGTGTGCTCTCTGTTCACTTTGGGGGCCCTATTCTGGAATTCGGAACGAGTACCAGAGGTGGGACCTGCACCTATCAGACATTTATTCCATATCCTAAATATATGCCACAATCATACCAGATGGGACAACCCTCTTTAATTACTCTCAGTGTTATAACTCTGCATACAATGAGCTCCCCCTAGTGGAGGCTTCAGGTAGCTGCTATGACAGACATGGCAAACGGGAAATAGTTCAGTCCTGAGTCCCTCTAGCTGGAGGAGGAGATGGTGTCTGCAGTGTCATAGTGAGAGCGCTATGATAACACAGGCAGAGGTTGCAGAAATCATGGAAATAGGGGGAGCTCAAGAAAAAAGTTGCAGGTAGCAGAACACAGGAATTGTAGCTATTGAGATCCATCTGGCTGATCCCTGTGCATTCCGGCATTGCTGGAAGTTTGTAAGGCTCCGTTCTTGCAGGAGTTTTCTTCTGGCCGATTTCCACCCGTCTCCACCGGTCTCCATTATAGTTAATAGGGCCAGACGGAGCCTTACAAACTTTCGGCAATGCAGGAAAACAGAGACCTGGCAGGCTGTTCCTTGACGAAACAACCTGCCGAATCTCCAACGCTAGTGTGAAACTAGCCTTAAACCTGACTTTAAACCCGAAGTTTTCTGAATAAGCTTCTCATGCGTGTATAGGTGATTGATAACGCTATATCTGACCATTATAAGACTAGTATTTGGAACTTTAGCGGTTTTCTGGCTACATCTATAACTCTTGCCTTCAAAAATGTCTTTCTTCTTGCCACTCTTCCATAATGTCCAGATTTGTGGAACACACAACTAATAGTTGTCCTGTGGACAGATTCTCCCACCTGAGCTGTGGATCTCTGCAGCTCCTCCACATTGACCACGGGCCTTTTGGCTGCTTCTCTCATTAGTGCCCTCCTTGCCCAGGCTGGCAGTTTAGGAGGACGGCCATGTCTTGGTAGGTTTGCAGTTGTGCCACACTCCTTCTATTTTTGAATGATGGATTGGGTGTTAGGTTCCAAAAGAGCTAGTAATCCGATGTCCTCCAGATAGTTCAGTGGTTTCATATTTTTGACTTGCTCCATATATTATTGATTATTCTGGGAATCCTCTTGGAACATGGATTATCTCAACCACCCATATCTTGTGTGTTTATAGTAGAGAGAACCTTATGAGGTCTTCTTATCATTCTTAAACCATTATCTTAAGACATACTTCCAAGAAAATCCTTTATAGCCATGAACTATTTGCAGATGACTTACCAGGACATAGATTCCAGGTAGTCCCTGCCCTGATAACATGCTGCAAATGTGAGTGGTGTTCTCCTAATAACATTGACCTTTTCACTCAAAAACATCTAAAAAAATTTCATAGATACTCAGTATTTACTTACATTATACCTGCCGCTACGGGTCAGGAGGGTTTTATGGATTTTCACATTGATGGTCACCGTCAACATTTGAAACCTACTTTAGAAGAATTTTAAAGGGTTTTCCAGGACTTACCCTACTTATTGATGATTAGTGGTGGTGCAGACAGAATCCAGCTTAGGGCGGGTTCACACTTGCGTTAAGGTATTCCGTTCTTGGTTCTGTTTATAACGGAATATAGCGGAATTTGTAAGACGGAATGCATAATGGAGAGGCATTCCTTTAAGAGGCATTCCGTTTTGCTCTGTCATAATAGAAGTCTATTGGAATCATAACGGATCCGTCTAATTTGCGTTATAAAAGAAAAATTCACAGAAGATGGCGCACGTCAACAGTAAATGCAATTGACAATATATGGCTAAACCCTCACACTGATATTAAAATGAGACTTTCGCCAATATATTCTTATATCAAGAACATACCGGAGCCTGAGCACCCCGTCAAGGTATCTCAAGTGGCTCGGGACCTAACGCTAACCTACCCTGCCATATGGACAATTGCGGAAGGAGCATATAGGCCGACACACAGCGACCAGCTCCCAGTTACCTCCAGCGTGAAATCACACATACAATGGGAGGGGGGCGGAGGCTGTGAGTCCCACCTATCCCTGACGTCATGTGACCCAGGCTGTACAGGTGCACCTGAATGTTACCCATTGGTCAAATCAAGGCACATTCAACCTCCGCCCCCCCTCCCATCGTATATGTGATTTCACGCTGGAGGTAACTGGGAGCTGGTCGCTGTGTTTCGGACCTCATGCACCTATCTGAAAATGCCCAACGGCATGTAGGGTTAGTGTTAGGTCCCGTGCCACTAGAGATACCTTGACGGGGTGCTCGGGCTCTGGTATGTTCTTGATATAAGAATATATTGGCGAAAGTCTCATTTTAACATCAGTGTGAGGGTTTAGCCATATATTGTCAACTGCATTTATCGCTGTAGTGCACCATTTTCTGTGAATTGTTTTATATAGTTTTTCACATCCGCACACTTGGTTATCCTGTGTAGGATGTCTTTGTGGTACATGTGGTCCGCTGCAGGCATCCTCCATTGTATGCATTTTTGCTGCGGATTACGTTCAGCAGCGGACCACATGTGCAGGATCTGCTCCCCCGGTTAAAAAATGTGCAACAGCATTTGGAGTTTTGAGCATTTTCCGCCACTTGAGACCACCCTTTTTTTTCCTGTGATTTTGGTTTGCGTTATGCAGGACGGAAAACAAAGTCCTATCGACAACCATACAGTTCAGTTCTGTCTTTTTTTGTTGTGTGTGTACGGTTTGATGAGTTGGTGGTCTCTTCTGTCTAATGGCCTTGATCCTTCCTCAAGTGGAAACCAAGCAATCCTCATCCACTGATGTTACTTATGCTGTTGGGTAATAGGTTATGGTGGGCATTAGTGATTGTCTGATGGATGTGCAAGTTCTCAAGATGTTTGTGGATTAGGCTTTCATACAACTTCATGGGTTGGTCTCCCACCTCCACTACAACCTTTGTTCTGTTACCATGACTCCTGGATCCCTGGGTGGTACCAATTGGCACAAGTAGCAGTACTTCATGGCCAGCTAGTTCTAATAGAGGTGTGGTAGGTACTTTTTCACAACCTGGGCAAACCCAACAGCACCCCATGGATGGATCTAGCACTTCTTCAACATTTTCCACAGGACTGTTTGTGGGAATGATGACTCCGGACATGTTTCAAGTGCTTTGGCCAAAGTTCACTTATCAAGTCCATCCAACTCTCGCAATATCTTCATCTTAAGAATCACTGGAACATTTGGGTCGATGGTATTCTCTACCACTATTCCTCTCTTGCTGAACTCTCTGCCCCAGGCCCCCAACGTCCGGCCCATAATCGAACAGTCCTATGTAGGGTTGTCACGATACCAAAATTTTTGATTCGGTTTCGATACCATAAAAAAATATCGCGATACTCGATACCATGTGAAAAAATAAAAACACCAAAAAAAGCCTCGTGCATTCCGCATTTTATAAAACGTCCAGCCCATAATAGAACAGTCCTATCCGATTTTTTTAGGGTGGACAAAGTGACAAAAAAAATGGTGAATTGTGCGGTTTTTAGTTTTTATTTTTTTCTGTTACGGTGTTGACCACATAGGAGATATTTTTTAATATTTTAATACTTTGGACTTTTTGGACATGGCGATACCTAATATGTTTATTTATTTATTGTTTATATATTTTATATGTAAAATTGGGAAGGGGGGAATTTTATCTTGTTTTGGTGTATTTTGGTTTTTTTTTTAACTTTTTTTTTTTTTTTTTAACTAGTATTTCCTATTAGTCCCCTTAGGGGATAAAACCCTTGTCCTATGCACCCCAGTAGAGCTCTATTAGGGTGCATTGGACTTACACTCTCCCTGCTGCTCTATGCTTTGTGCACAGGGCAGCAGGGAGCTTACCATGGCAGTCAGGACTTCAGTAGCGTCCTGGTTGCCATGGTAACCGATCGGAGCCCCGCGATTACACTCCTGGGCTCCGATCAGAATCTCCATTGCCACCAATGAAGAGGGGAAGAGGGGGGGCTCCTTTGGCCACTGCCACCAATGATCTAATACCCTGGGGGGGGCACTGCGCCACCAATGATCTAATACCCTGGGGGGGGCGCACTGCGCCACCAATGAACATTACTATCATTTATACAAGTCCAGGAGCGGGTGCCGGCGCAGGATCACTGCACCTGAGGGGTTAACTGCCGCTGATCGCAGCTCCCTTTCTTACAGGTCGGGTGCCGGCTGTGTGATCCTGTGCTGGCACCCGCTCCTGTACTTGTATTAAATGATCGGTACGTTCATTGGTGGTGCAGTGCGCTGCCCCCCCCAGGGTATAACATCATTGGTGGCGCAGTGCGTCCTCCCCTTCTCCGCCCCCCCCCTCCCATTGGTGGCAGCGGCAGCAGCAGCACAGGGGGGGGAGGGAGAGCTTCCTTCTCCTCTGTGCTGCTGAGGGAACATGGAGCGCGCTCCATGTTCTCCGATACTAGGCTGTGCAGTAGCGCAGCATAGTATCAGTAAATGCCAATCGGGTCCAGGCGCAAATGCCATTTGTAAAATCTAAGTCGCATTGGCGACCATTTTGGTCGCCATCTGGAGCCCTGCCAACCCTGTTGTGCGGCAATTAATGAGGGAGCGAATGTGAAAAACCTCGCCAGTGGAGGTGCTTCTGAATGTATTGCCCCGCTTGATGGACGAGCAGGCAATGCACCCCTCACAGCCATAGGTGCCCATGAGGCCATGCCCCAATCATGGGCCCGTGGAACCTGAGGGAGACTGGTAAATACTGTGTACCAGTCTATCTCATAAATTGCGGCCCCTACGGTAGGTAATTAAGGGGCGTTCGCCTACCAGATGTCCAACATCAGGGTCCGCACAGACAATACCCCAATAACACAGCAGTAGGTCATGGATCTCCATATGCACATCATCAAAGGTGGCAATAATTTGTGCCGTATTCTCCACTGGTTTACGAGCCTTTGGATCCAGCAGCTCCTCCCTATTAACCTCCAGGGAATGGTAAAACGCATCAATGAGAACTCGCTGTGGGCATCCCCTGTCTTGGAATCTAGACTGGAGAACCCGAGCTGCCCCCCCTGAAGTCAGGTAGTGAGGAGCAATTCCTCCGTAATCGAAGATTGCCTTCTAGACTGGATAGGTCAACTCCATTACGCTTGGCCATAACCATTGGGCACTATCCTACCATGTAGTTTGCCTCTAAATGGGACTTAGGTCATCATTTCTATTCATTTCACCCCTCAACCAGAGGTTCGTATGGTTTAAATCTCTCTTGGCCAGCAGTTGCAGAATGGTATGGACATCCCCAGGTGTAATGTCCTTCTTGACCACGTCTTCTTTGCTGGGTTGGCCTTTCCTTCTAGCCTGCCTCCCAGCACTGTCACTCCATTAATGTTGTAAACCAGCCCAACTGACAGTGGCACGGATTGGCCTATCAAGGGGGGGTATTTGAACACGCAACTGGCAACTTTGTCGGAGGCAACTTTGTCGGAGGGGTATTTGAACAGGCAACTGCTGTCCACAGTTCCCAGTGATTGATCTTCCTACTTCACAAGCTTTGTTTTATGCTCTTTGGACTCAGGATCTCTGACTTGCTTCCTGTTTGTGACCTTTCCTCTGATGTTATCTCCTGGTATGGACCCTGCCTTAGTATTTCACCCTTCGTGTTTTGTGTCTTCTTTTGGTTCTCCTTTTTGTTTTGTCCCGGTTTGTCTGACTTCAGTACCTCTTTACCCAGATTATGTTTTGTACACTTAGACCAGGGACTGTCGCCCAGTTGGAGTTCATCAAAGTAGGTAGGGACATTGGTCTGGGTGGAGTTTAGGGCCACACTGTTCCCTACCTAAGGTGACAGAACCAAGTCAAAAGGTGTAGGTGGACTGGCAGAAAATAGACTTATGGTACAAAGGACGCATCCTTTACTGGCAAAAACAGCTTGAGGGAAATGTGTGGTGGTGGTAAGACCCTTAAAGGGTTTCTGTCACCAGAAAGTAGCCCATATAAGTGGCTGTAATTTCCCATGTGCCCATGACAGGTGACACCATATATGTAACTAAAAATCCCCCTACTGCAGCCGTTATCTCAAAAAAGTGATTTTTATAATATGTAAATGAGCGTTCGCTAGGTGCAGGGGGCGGTAACCCTGCACCTAGTATCGTCTTTAGCCCACCTCTAACCACGCCTTCCTTCTTCAGATTGACAGGGCCAGGCAGCTTCTTCTCTCCGCTGCCGGCCCTGTCCGTAGCTGAAATCCCGCACCTGCGCTGTGTGCGAAAACCGAATGTAAAGCGCACGGCGCAGGCGCGGGATTTCGGAGCGGAGAGAAGAAGCTTAGAGGCTTATGCTTTTTCCTATATTGTGCAAGCACGACCACCACTGATGGATTGCAGGGTGGTCTGTAACCATGGAAACAAGCAGTGCATAATGTGATGGAAAAATGAATCCAGCCAGTGAAGGAGACAATATGGATAATCACAGCACATTAGCTTCTTTTATCAACTTTCTCTACATGATAAATGCGACTTGCTGAAATGAGAGGACCCCTTTAATTAAATACAGACCCCCAAACCAGATTCTCTAAATATAGACCCAGACAAAATCCCTAAAGTGAATGCAAACCACAGATCCCCTATTGCAGTTCTCAGCATGGGCGTCACTAGGCCCCAAAGGTGCTGCCTGCTGGACATATATGACTCTGTCACAGTACAATTGAATGAAAACACAATGCTGACTACTGACCAGGACCCACTGCAGGAGCTGAAGGACCTGTGATGACATCACAGTCAGGTGATCTTTTCTAAAGGCAGAGCTCAGTGGTGGAGAAGGACCTGTGATGATGATGCCAACGTCATGTGATCAGTCCAGGAGGGGGAGGAGCTAGGCTGTGAAGAGGAGAACTAGTGGAGAAGACCCTGTAATGGCTTCTGTGACATGAGGAGAGGTAAGTGAAGGAGAGATTCAGTGTGAAAGCCAGAGGAATGCTGGGAGTTATAGTTCTCCTCTCTCACACCACCTCCTTGCATGGGTGAATTTACTTATTATTTACATGGGACTGGATATTGGAGGGGCTGAAGGAAGGGAATTGATGTTATTTATCATATTTTTCGCTTTATAAGACGCACCCGATGATAAGACGCACCCCAGATTTTAGAGTAGGAAAATAAGAAAAAAATATTTTTCATCACACCTCATATCAGCACTCCATGTCAGACCCCCAGCAGGCCTCAGATCAGTCCTTTCAGACCCCCATTTTTAGAAGTGATTATATTTTGGGGGTCTGTAGAGAGCTTGATTACCACTGAGGGAACAATAGGGGTCTTATTACTTCTTGGGGACATTGTAGGAGCATTATTAATACTGGGGGCTCTTCTACTAATGGGGGCACTCTTAGGGAGTATTATGACTGTAGGGGGCAGTATTACTAATGAGGGCACTCTAGAAGGGAATTAATATTGGTGGAACTATGAGGAGCACTATTACTATGGGGGGGGGGCAGTGTTATTTCTTTAGGATAGTATTTGGGGGTATTGAGGGGCACAGCGAGCAGCAGGATAACACTGTGGGGGCTCCAGGTTGGGGGATGATGATAGAAATGTGAGGAAGCTAAGATGTCTGTGTGTCACACTCTGCAGAGACGAGGCGGCGGAGAGAAGTTGTCCAGACTGAATGGAGAAGATGATGACAGAGAAGATCTACATCAGAGGAGACATCACCTGGAGGCCCTGGATGTGAGAGGTATGTGCTGCTGTATACTCCTGTATGTTTGATAGTGTCTATGCAGCAAGTAAAGTAAGTAAAAGGACTTTAGTGCTAATGCGGGGGGCGTCGACTGGGGCCATATGCATTGGGGCTCGGGCCCTTGTCTTTTGAGAACCTAGCAATGCCCCTGGATCTCAGAAAAGTCCCCCAAAACATCTCAAACGAGACACCATAAATAAATACAGACCAAATAGACACAGATCATGTAAACTAATGCAGACCCCAGATCCCCTAAATAGAGACACAGAGCAGACCCCCTAAATAAATTCAGTCCTCAGAACCCCTAAACTAATACAGACCTCAGACCAGACCCCATACACTTACTGAACGCAGCTCACAATTTCCTCCTTTGCCTTTCTGGTTTGAGGACCTGTAGATCCTGAAGATCATTGCTCAAAATATCTAGCATAGCGTCTGTTTTTGCCGCAATTTGTATGAAAGAAGGGATCAAACCCCATTGTGCATTAACTGTTTGCACCATGAATCACTGTACAGAGCCGTTTAGATGCAATGTTTGCAGATTTGCAGCATAAGAAGATGAGATAACACAATAATCATCTGTCTTTGCACCCAAACCTCTCATACTCACCACTGCAATAAAGATATTGGTACCTGGCCAAGCTGGATGTGGGTTTACGTATGGTGGACAGGGTCTGGTAGAAACTGTACCTGGAGGATCTGAAGCTGTGGTCTTTTTTTCTGGTGGCCCAGGTGTCACTATCTACTTGCCCTAGACACTACAAACATGTGCACCTCACCTATGGACACCACACCACCACCTGTCTGCTTGGGGTAGCAAGCAGAGATCATGAAAATGGGGACCGGTATCATAACTGGTCACCTTTACACCAATGGACCTGAATTGGGATTTTTATTGCACTTGCATCATCTGACATTACTGGGTGAAGGAAAGAAAATCTCAGCGAAAACTGAGGAAACTGTTTCATCATCTCACATGCTTCCCGTAGTACAACCACAACCGCAAGAGTGGAGCAAGAAAGATGTCCCCGACCACAGGAGAGAATGGCCGACCTGCTGCATATATCCAGAGCATACACGTGATAACTAAACCCAAAGTCTCCTGAGGTGGAACCTCCTACCTCACTGTTCTGCTTCATGAGCCCATATCTCACTACTGTGCTCTATGAGTTCCTCACCTTACTGTTCTGTTCACTGAGCTCCTCTCCCTTTCTGCTCTATGGGCCCCTCTCCATTACTGCTCTATGAGCTCCTCTCCATTACTGCTCTTTGGACCCCTCTCCATCACTGCTCTATGAGCTCCTCTCCATTACTGCTCTATGAGTTCCTCTCCATTACTGCTCTATGAGCTCCTCTCCATTACTGCTCTATGGGCCCCTCTCCATTACTGCTCTATGGGCCCCTCTCCATTACTGCTCTATGAGCTCCTCTCCATTACTGCTCTATGAGCTCCTCTCCATTACTGCTCTTCTGTATTGGTCTCTTTTACTTTACAGCGCTGTGAGGCATTCTCCATTACTGCTCTATGGGCCCCTCTCCATTACTGCTCTGTGAGCTCCTCTCCATTACTGCTCTATGGGCCCCTCTACATTACTGCCCTTCTTTATGAGCCCCTCTCCCTCACTGATTTGCTCTATGGGCCCCTCTCCCTTACTGCTCTTCTCTATGGACCCTTCTCCCTTACTGCTCTTCTCTATGGGCCCCTCTCACTTACTACTCTTCTGTATTGGTCTCTCTTACTTTACAGCGCTATGAGTTCCTCTCCATTACTGCTCTATGGGCCCCTCTCCATTACTGCTCTGTGGGCTCCTCTCCATTACTAATCTATGGGCCCCTCTCCATTACTGCCCCTCTTTATGAGCCCCTCTCCCTCACTGATTTGCTCTATGGGCCCCTGTCCCTTACTGCTCTTCTCTATGGGCCCCTGTCACTTACTGCTCTTCTCTATGGGCCCCTCTCACTTACTGCTCTTCTGTATTGGTCTCTCTTACTTTACAGCACTATGAGTCCCTCTCCATTACTGCTCTATGGGCCCCTCTCCATTACTGCTCTATGAGCTCATCTCCATTACTGCTCTATGAGCTCATCTCCATTACTGCTCTATGGGCCCCTCTCCATTACTGCTCTATGAGCTCCTCTCCATTACTGCTCTATGGGCCCCTCTCCATTACTGCTCTATGAGCTCCTCTCCATTACTGCTCTATGGGCCCCTCTCCATTACTGCTCTATGAGCTCCTCTCCATTACTGCTCTATGGGCCCTTCTCCATTACTGCCCCTCTTTATGAGCCCCTCTCCCTTACTGATTTGCTCTATGAGCCCCTCTCCCTTACTGATTTGCTCTATGGGCCCCTCTCCCTTACTGCTCTTCTCTATGGGCCCCTCTCACTTACTGCTTTTCTGTATTGGTCTCTCTTACTTTATAGTGCTATGAGCCCCTCTCCATTACTGCTCTATGAGCTATTCTCCATTACTGCGTTACGGACTCCTCTGTCTTACTGCTCTGAGATCCTGTCCATTACTGCTCTATGGGCCCCTCTCCATTACTGCTTTATGGGCCCCTTTCCATTACCGCTCTTTAAAGAGGACCTTTCACCTCTCCTGACAGGCCTGTTTTAATAGCTTCATGCATTCCCCATGTAATAACAATTCTGGAACATCTATTCTTATGGCTCTATGATGTGCCATTTCTTTATTATTTGCACTAGAAGTTATGAATGAATTGCTATTTGCTTTTAGTAAAAGAACAGAGGGGAGGTAACCAGTTGGGGGTGTGTACCTGCACAGACTGACTCTAGCCAATCAGTGCTGTCATGTTCAGTCTGTGCAGGTACACACCCCCAACTTGTTACCTCCCCTCTGTTCCCTTACTGAAGACAAATAGCAATTCATTCATAACTTCTAGTGCAAATAATAAAGGAATGGCACAACATAGAGACATAAGAATAGATGTTCCAGACTTGTTATTATATGGGGAATACATGGAGCTATTAAAACAGGCATGTCAGGAGTGGTGAAAGGTCCTCTTTAAGCTCCTCTCCCTTACTGCTCTATAAGCTCCTCTCCCTTACTGCTCTGCTTTACGGGCCCCTAACCCTTACTGCTCTATGAGTTCCTCTCCATTACTGCTCTATGGGCCCCTTTCCCTTACCGCTCTGCTGTATGGGCCCCTCTCCCTTACTGCTCTGCTCTATGGGCCTTCTCCATCACTGCTCTATGAGCTCCTTTCCATTATAGGCCCCTCTCCATTACTGCTCTATGAGCTCCTCTTCATTACTGTTCTTCTTTATGGGCCCCTCTCCCTCACTGATTTGCTCTATGGGCCCCTCTCACTTACTGCTCTATGAACCCCTCTCCCTCACTGCTCTATGGACCCCTTTCCCTTACCGCTCTTCTCTATGGGCCCCTCTCCCTTACTGCTCTTGTCTATAGGCCCCTCTCCCTTACTGATCTGCTCTAGGGGCCACAGCTCTTGCTGACACAGATGAACCAAGATGGTGATTGGGTTAATAGTAAATAGCAGAACTTTGGATTGTCTGGACTGGAGATGTCATCTTCTAGCTCAACATTTTCTGTTTCACAGGAGAAGTCTTTGCGGTTCACCACAGATACAACTTCCGAAAACTTACAGCAAACTGCTTCTTATCTTATTGTAGATATGAAAATTAATGACATTCATCATCCTTATCATCATCCTTATAATTATCATCACTATCATCAGTATTATCATCACCACGATCATCAGCCATCATAATCACATCACTAACACAATTATCATCATCCTTATAATGATCATCTAATAGATAGATGCCCGTGATGAGAACATAGTCCTGCCACTTTACACATCACTAGTCAGACCACACATGGAGTACTGTGTACAGTTCTGGGCTCCTGTGAACAAGGCAGACATAGCAGAGCTGGAGAGGGTTCAGAGGAGGGCAACTAAAGTAATAACTGGAATGGGTGGACTACAGTACCCAGAAAGATTATCAAAATTAGGGTTATTCACTTTAGAAAAAAGACGACTGAGGGGAGATGTAATAACTATGTATAAATATATCAGAGGTCAGTACAGAGATCTCTCCCATCATCTATTTATCCCCAGGACTGTGACTGTGACGAGGGGACATCCTCTGCGTCTGGAGGAAAGAAGGTTTGTACATAAACATAGAAGAGGATTCTTTACGGTAAGAGCAGTGAGACTATGGAACTCTCTGCCTGAGGAGGTGGTGATGGTAAGTTCACTAAAAGAGTTCAAGAGGGGCCTGGATGTATTTCTGGAGGTAATAATATTACAGGTTATAGTTACTAGAGAGGGGTCGTTGATCCAGGGAGTTATTCTGATGTCTGATTGGAGTCGGGAAGGAATTTTTTCCCTAAAGTGAGGAATATTGGCTTCTACCTCACAGGGGTTTTTTGCCTTCCTCTGGATCAACTTGTAGGAAAACAGACAGAACTGGATGGACGGAGGGCTTTCTTCAGCCTTATAAACTATGGAGGAGATTTATCAAACTGGTGTAAAGTAGAACGTTCTTAGTTGCCCATAGCAACTTATCAAATTACACTTTTTATTTTTGACATCTTCTTTGAAAAATGAAAGGTGGAATCTGATTGGTTGATATGACCAACTAAGAAAGTTCTACCTTGCACCAGTTTGATAAATCTCCCACTAAGCTACTCTTACTGTGTACAGTACAATATGTGTGTGTTATCTATGTAAAAAATCCCGCACCCAGATAGAAACGTCGAATTGCTGAAAAATTTGTCCAGCAGTTATGTCCACCATCCACACACAGGTGGCCCCTTCATTACACCGCGGTCTCTGACCGGACCATTTCCAGGTGCTTAGAAGAAGGAACGTGGTGACATGGCACTGGTTGTGTCCTGCCATTGACAGCCACCATCACCCTCATTAGCAGTGATGTCGTGAACAAGAAACCTGGACTGTCATGGACTGGAACTGGATCATCTTCATTAATGAATCCAGGTTCTGTTTATGATCCGATGATGGTGGTGTTGGATTATGGAGGTCTGATGGTGAGCGCTTCACTACTGCCTTACCTGTGGAACAACACACAGCCACCACTGCTAGTATGATTATCTGGGGCCATCACATATGACAGCTGTCACTTCTAGCAGTGATAAGAGGAAAATGAACAGCTCAACCGTATCTCATCTTGTATCCAGGCTGGAGGCCATATCTCATCTTGTATCCAGGCTACAGGCCGTATCTCATCTTGTATCCAGGCTGGAGGCCATATCTCATCTTGTATCCAGGCTGGAGGCCATATCTCATCTTGTATCCAGGCTAGAGGCCGAGTCTCATCTTGTATCCAGGCTAGAGGCCAAGTCTCATCTTGTATCCATGCTAGAGGCCATATCTCATCTTGTATTCAGGCTAGAGGCCGTATCTCATCTTGTATCCAGGCTGGAGGCCATATCTCATCTTGTATCCAGGCTGGAGGCCATATCTCATCTTGTATCCAGGCTAGAGGCCGAGTCTCATCTTGTATCCAGGCTAGAGGCCAAGTCTCATCTTGTATCCATGCTAGAGGTCGTATCTCATCTTGTATCCAGGCTAGAGGCCGTATCTCATCTTGTATTCAGGCTAGAGGCCATATCTCATCTTGTATCCAGGCTAGAGGCTGTATCTCATCTTGTATCCAGGCTAGAGGTCGTATCTCATCTTGTATCCATGCTAGACGCCGTATCTCATCTTGTATCCAGGCTAGAGGCTGTATCTCATGTTGTATCCAGGCTAGAGGCCGAGTCTCATCTTGTATCCAGGCTAGAGGCCGTATCTCATATTATATCCAGGCTAGAGGCTGTATCTCATCTTGTATCCATGCTAGAGGCCGTATCTCATCTTGTATCCATGCTAGACGCCGTAACTCATCTTGTATCCAGGCTAGAGGCTGTATCTCATGTTGTATCCAGGCTAGAGGCCATATCTCATCTTGAATCCAGGCTAGAGGCCGTATCCCATCTTGTATCCAAGCTAGAGGCCGTATCTCATCTTGTATCCATGCTAGAAGCCGTATCTCATCTTGTATCCAGGCTAGACGCCGTATCTCATCTTGTATCCATGCTAGAAGCCGTATCTCATCTTGTATCCATGCTAGACGCCATATCTCATCTTGTATCCAGGCTAGAGGTCGTTTTTCTTCTTGTATCCAGGCTAGAGGCCGTATCTCATCTTGTATCCAGGCTAGAGGCCGTATCTCATCTTGTATCCAGGCTACAGGCCGTATCTCATCTTGTATCCAGGCTACAGGCCGTATCTCATCTTGTATCCAGGCTACAGGCCGTATCTCATCTTGTATCCAGGCTACAGGCCGTATCTCATCTTGTATCCAGGCTAGAGGCCGTATCTCATCTTGTATCCAGGCTAGAGGCCGTATCTCATCTTGTATCCAGGCTACAGGCCGTATCTCATCTTGTATCCAGGCTACAGGCCGTATCTCATCTTGTATCCAGGCTACAGGCCGTATCTCATCTTGTATCCAAGCTACAGGCCGTATCTCATCTTGTATCCAGGCTAGAGGCCGTATCTCATCGTGTATCCTGGCTAGAGGCCGTATCTCATCTTGTATCCAGGCTAGAGGCCGTATCTCATCTTGTATCCAGGCTAGAGGCAGTATTTCATCTTGTATCCAGTCTAGAGGCCGTATCTCATCTTGTATCCAGGCTAGAGGCCGTATCTCATCTTGTATCCAGGCTAGAGGCCGAGTCTCATCTTGTATCCAGGCTAGAGGCCAAGTCTCATCTTGTATCCATGCTAGACGCTGTATCTCATCTTGTATCCAGGCTAGAGGCTGTATCTCATCTTGTATCCAGGCTAGAGGCCGAGTCTCATCTTGTATCCAGGCTAGAGGCCGAGTCTCATCTTGTATCCAGGCTGGAGGCCGTATCTCATCTTGTATCCAAGCTACAGACCGTATCTCATCTTGTATCCAGGCTAGAGGCCGTATCTCATCTTGTATCCAGGCTAGAGGCCGTATCTCATCTTGTATTCAGGCTAGAGGCCGTATCTCATCTTGTATCCAGGCTAGAGGCCGTATCTCATCTTGTATCCAGGCTAGAGGCCGTATCTCATCTTGTATCCAGGCTAGTGGCTGTATCTCATCTTGTATCCAGGCTACAGGCCGTATCTCATCTTGTATCCAAGCTAGAGGCCGTATCTCATCTTGTATCCAGGCTAGAGGCCGTATCTCATCTTGTATCCAAGCTAGAGGCTGTATCTCATCTTGTATCTAGGCTAGAGGCCGTATCTCATCTTGTATCCAGGCTAGAGGCCGTATCTCATCTTGTATCCAAGCTAGAGGCTGTATCTCATCCTGTATCTAGGCTAGAGGCCGTGTATGTGTGTATACAGTATATATGTGTATCTGTGTGTCCTTCTATGTACGTTTATATGTATGTTTGCTCCTGTACGTCTTGTATTGTAGATTGTCAGCTCTTGAGGACAGCGCCCTGTCTCTTATTGCTGTAGTTACGTCTGTGCACCGCTTCTCACACGTACAGCACCATGGATTAATATAATAATAACCAGTGCCCCTGTGTGTGACACATCCAGCCGTGCTGCACGCCTCTTCCATGACGACGCTGCCAGTCACGCCCTCTGCTGACAGCTGACTCTCTGGTCACATGACTCCTTATTCTCTCTGTGCAGGAAACAAGCAGTTGTTGTCAGCAGCTCCCGGGACCTGAGCAGCGGCGCCCGGGCACCGGACATGGCGTGGACCTCGTACCAGCTGATCCTGGCAGGGATGATGCTCGTCACCGGCTCCATCAACACGCTGTCAGCCAAGTACGTATTGTTTACATCAGGGAGACCGCACTATGCCTATATACGTGTGTGTACGGTCAGATGTAGCAGAGCTGAGCTTGTCATGCCTCACCACTCATCTCTGTAAACCCTCTCGCACGTTCACCTCTGCTACATCATCGTAATCCTAAAGGCTGGGGATGCAGAGCATCATCTCCCGCAGCTCCACCGGCTAAGGCACTGGATTGATGTAAAGTTATACTGGGAAATTATTATAATCCATCTGGAGAATCATGTGACCCGGGGGGAGAGGATCAGCAGCGCCGGGCGTGTCCTCAGCGTACTTCCTCGGATAAGCGGCGCTGTAGGAGTATGACGGCCGCTTATCATAGCGCTCAATCAGTGAGCAGCAAACCCTCACTGTTTGCTTTACATTTCACTTCAGGATCTCTGCTTGCTGTTTGTGAATGGAACAATTCATATGCAAACACTGTTCGCAGCAGAGGATTCGTTCCAGTGTATCATCACAGGTAATCATCTTCTGCAGCAGCTCAGATTTCTCTCGCTGGCACATTGGAGCGAACCCTCCAGCTGTTTTGGGAAGGAACCTCTGTAACCAGATCTCATCCTTCTCACAGCTGAGGGTTTGTTCCAATGTATCATGATAAGTGATCGCCTGGGATTGGCCTCAGCCTAGACAATCCTCGAGATTCCAGACTGACACATTGTAACGGCACTGATGCATTGTAACGGCAGGGCAGGTGATCGTGTGATTCGCGGTTTTCTGTGGGATCAGCCCAGAGCATTTACATTACATGCAGGGAAACAGTCAGCAGGTTGTGAGTGCCGATTCTCCACGACGGGGCTTAAAATGCTGTGTGAGCGATATATACACATATACAGACATAGCAGAGCTGACTTTGTCATGATAAAGACCACTAATAATACACTGCACCAAATGACAAACCCATCACTGCTACGTTGGCACTTAGGTTTCTGTCAGTTTTAGCTCTGGGCGGTTGATACTGTAGGTCGGCAGAGGCACTTACTTACACAGTAAAGTGCACCCCCGTTAGGGGGTCTAAATTGGGCCCCATGGTCATTTTGGGCCCCCGATACCTCCAGCAGCGATGACTCATAAAACAGACGTCGTCAGCTCAAAAATTTTTTGAAAAAATGTGCAAATTCAAAAAGGGAAACAGAAATCCTGCGTCCGTCCGCTCTTCCCCTTTGACTTATTCCGCGTTTGCACTTTTAAAATCGCCACTAAGGTAAAACCGCGCGGTCGCCTGACGATCGGGGTCGGGGGTCGACGCCTCACGTGATGAGTCAGCAGGACGTCTCGGCCTCGCGGTGGCCTCGGTTCCCTGAGCGCGGTCTTGAGGTTGCCGTCTGCACAATGTCAGGTGGCTGCTGAGAGGGTGTAAAGCCGGTGTTTTCTGGAGCGGCGCAATGAGTGACCTTCCTAAGTTACCCTAAACATACCGTATTACCGTGACAATCTCAGCTCTGCTACATCTGTATTGTGTTGCTCGGCGCTGTAACATTAGAAGGAAAGTACAGAAAGTTCTTCATCTGCAACCAAACACTTCTGCTGCCAAAAGTAGAGGAGCAAAGTCCGTCCTCCGGTTATTAATCATTCTGCGGCTGAAAGTGAAAGCGCGGAGGTAGCAGAGCTGAAAGGGAAACGCCACCTGACAACAACATTTTACAGCACAGCGCAGGGTCCGTTCACCTGATGAACCCGCAGCGTTGTACTCTATTCACATCCAGAGCTGCCTTCAGAAAGCTGCCGATTCCCGTCGCCATAGGGAGCATGGCAGATGCTGAGATGACAGGTCACATGACCAGAGATAAAGTGAGGCTTCGTCTGCAGGAGCAGAAGTTTGAAAGCTGCTCTGGAGGTGACTAGAGAAATGGTGTTCCTCCTAAAGGGGGCGCTGTGTCGGGGGGACCCATCGTCCGTACCAGGATCAGGGCGTTCCGGCAGTCAGACCCCCGCAGATCCTAGAAGACCCCCCAGGAGGGGGGACGGGGTGCAGGGTTTAGTAAATATGGCCGTAGTCTGGTCATGAAGGGGTTAAGCTCCGCTCTAGATTGAGGTGACGAGGTGTCGCCATGTTTACCTGGATCCTCGGCAGGTTCCTCGCCGGTGACTCACGTGCGCTGTCCTGACAGGAGACGTCAGCTGATGCTGCATTCCTGAGAGCTGCGCTCAGATATCTGCGGGTGGCCCCATACACCTGGACAGGAGCTGAGCTGCAGTACCTGAGAGCGGCCACTAGGCGGTGCATGGAGCTGTGCTGTCACAGGCAGACCCATCTCAGACTGACAGGCCGTCAACAAGAAAAATACCTGAAGGTGAGACCCCCGGAGCAAACGAAAGAAACCAAGATTGTGTGGGTACTGTATGGCAGTATTACATGGGCACTGTATGGCAGTATTACATGGGCACTGTATGGCAGCATTACATGGGCACTATATGACAGTATTACATGGGCACTGTACGGCAGTATTACATGGGCACTGTACGGCAGTATTACATGGGCACTGTATGGCAGTATTACATGGGCACTGTATGGCAGTATTACATGGGCACTGTATGGCACTATTACATGGGCACTGTATGGCAGTATTACATGGGCACTGTATGGCAGTATTACATGGGCACTGTATGGCAGTATTACATGGGCACTGTATGGCACTATTACATGGGCACTGGCAGTATTACATGGGCACTGTATGGCAGTATTACATGGCACTGTATGGCACTATTACATGGGCATGCTATACTGTATATACATGGCACTGTATGCACTATTACATGGGCACTGTATGGCAGCATTACATGCACTGTATGGCATTACATGGGCACTATGGCAGTATTACATGGGCACTGTATGGCAGCATTACATGGGCACTGTATGGCAGTATTACATGGGCACTGTATGGCACTATTACATGGGCACTGTATGGCAGTGTATTACATTGGGCACTGTATGGCAGTATTACATGGGCACTGTATGGCAGCATTACATGGGCACTGTATGGCAGTAATTACATGGGCACGGTACTATGGCAGTATTACATGGCACTGTATGGCACATTACATGGGCACTTTGTATGGCAGCATTACATGGGCACAGTATGGCAGTATTACATGGGCACTGTATGGCAGTATTACATGGGCACTGTATGGCAGTATTACATGGGCACTGTTATATGGCACTGTATGGCAGCATTACATGGGCACTGTATGGCAGTTACATGGGCACTGGTATGGCAGTATTACATGGGCACTGGTATGGCAGTATTACATGGGCACTGTATGGCAGCATTACATGGGCACTGTATGGCAGTATTACATGGGCACGGTATTATGGGCAGTATTACATGGGCACTGTATGGCAGTATTACATGGGCACTGTATGGCAGTATTACATGGGCACTGGTATGGCAGTTATTACATGGCAGCACGGTATATGGCAGTATTACATGGGCACTGTATGGCAGTATTACATGGGCACTGTATGGCAGTATTACATGGGCACTGTAGGCAGTATTACATGGGCACTGTATGGCAGTATTACATGGGCATACATGGCAGCATTACATGGGCACTGTATGGGCAGTATTACATGGCACTGTATGGCACTGTATACATGGGCACTGTATGGCAGTATTACATGGGCACTGTATGCATATGCAGTATTACATGGGCACTTGTATGGCAGTATTACATGGGCACTGTATGGCAGTATTACATGGGCACTGTATGGCAGCATACATGGGCACTGTATGCACATTACATGGGCACTATATGGCAGCATTACATGGGCAGTACGGCAGTACATGGGCAGTATTACATGGGCACTGTATGGCAGTATTACATGGGCACTGTATGGCAGTATTACATGGGCACTGTATGGCAGTATTACATGGGCACTGTATGGCAGTATTACATGGGCACTGTATGGCAGCATTACATGGGCACTGTATGGCAGTATTACATAGGCACTGTATGGCAGTATTACATGGGCACTGTATGGCAGTATTACATGGGCACTGTATGGCAGCATTACATGGGCACGGTATGGCAGTATTACATGGGCACTATATGGCAGTATTACATGGGCACTGTATGGCAGCATTACATGGGCACTGTATGGCAGTATTACATGGGCACTGTATGGCAGTATTACATGGGCACTGTACGGCAGTATTACATGGGCACTGCATGGCAGTATTATATGAGAACTATATGGCTGTATTACATGGGCACTGTATGGCAGTATTACATGGGCATTATATGGCAGTATTATATGAGAACTATATGGCAGTATTATATGAGAACTGTATGGCAGTAATACATGGGCACTATATTGAAGTATTGACCAGGAACAATATGGCAGAATTATGTGTGAACTATATAGCTGAAGTTTGTGAAAATTATAAAGCAGTGTTATGTAGGAACTATATAGAAGTAATATTTGGATACTATATATCAGTATTCTGTGAGAGCTATATGGAAGTATTACATGGGACCTATATGGCAGTATTATGTGGGATTATACGGAAGTATTGCATAGGGACTATATGGTAGTTTTATGTGGCAAATACTTGACAGAATTATATAGAAACTACATGGCAGTATTTGGTGGGAACTAGATAGAAGTATTACATGGGAACTATATGGCAGTATTATATGAGATCTATATGGAAGTATTATATGAGAACTATATGGAAGTATTGACCAGGAACTACGTGTATGTGGCAGTATTGTATTAGAACTGTAGAGAATTAGTATGTGAGAATTGTAAGGCACAGTTATGTGATAACTATATGGCAGTATTATGTGGGAGCTATATGGCAGTATTATGTGGGAGCTATATGGCAGTATTATGGTGTAGCTATATGGAACTATTATGTGGGAGCTATATGGCAGCATTATGTGAGAACTAAATGGTAATATGGTGAAACTATATGGCAGCATTATGTGAGAACTAAATGGTAATATGGTGAAACTATATGGCAGTATTATGTAGATACAATATGAAAATATTGTGTGGGAACTATATGACAGTATTATATGGGAAATACTGTATGTGGAAGTATTATAAGAAAGCTATATGGCAGTATAATATGGGAACTATATGGCAGTGTTACATGGGGACTATATGGCAGTATTATATAGACATTATATGGAAGTACTATGTGGGGACTATATGGCAGTATTATATAGACATTATATGGAAGTACTATGTGGGGACTATATGGCAGCATTATATAGACATTATATGGAAGTACTATGTGGGGACTATATAGCAGTATTATATGGGTAATACTGTATGTGGAAGTATTATGAGAAAGCTATATGACAGTATAATATGGGAACTATATGGCAGTATTACATGGGAACTATATGGCAGTATTATATAGATATTATATGGAAGTACTATGTGGGGACTATATGGCAGTATTATATGGGTAATACTGTATGTGGAAGTATTATAAGAGAGCTATATGGCAGTATTACATGAGAACTATATAGCAGTATTATGTGGGAACTGTATGACAGTATTATATGAGAACTATATAGCAGTTTTATGTGGGAACTATATGTCAGTATTATATGGGAACTATATAGCAGTATTATGTGGGAACTATATGGCAGTATTATATGAGAACTATATAGCAGTATTATGTGGGAACTATATGGCAGTATTATATGGGAACTATGTAGCAGTATTATGTGGGAACTATATGGCAGTATTATATGGGAACTATATAGCAGTATTATGTGGGAACTATATGTCAGTATTATATGGGAACTATATAGCAGTATTATGTGGGAACTATATGGCAGTATTATATGAGAACTATATAACAGTATTATGTGGGAACTATATGGCAGTATTATATGAGAACTATATAGCAGTATTATGTGGGAACTATATGGCAGTATTATATGGGAACTATATAGCAGTATTATGTGGGAACTATATGGCAGTATTATATGGGAACTATATAGCAGTATTATGTGGGAACTATATGGCAGTATTATATGAGAACTATATAGCAGTATTATGTGGGAACTATATGGCAGTATTATATGGGAACTATATAGCAGTATTATGTGGGAACTATATGGCAGTATTATATGGGAACTATATAGCAGTATTATGTGGGAACTATATGGCAGTATTATATGAGAACTATATAGCAGTATTATGTGGGAACTATATGGCAGTATTATATGAGAACTATATAGCAGTATTATGTGGGAACTATATGGCAGTATTATATGGGAACTATATAGCAGTATTATGTGGGAACTATATGGCAGTATTATATGGGCAGTATTATGTCATAGACAGCCATATCTAGAAGCTGGTAGGATAATCATACAGGCAGTTCAGCTGCATCGGCAAGATGAACAGGGGGAGCCTGGCTGTGACAGCTCGCACTGTAATGGGCGGCATCACCAGAGACCTGGTGACCTGTCAGGACAGATCAGGACATTCCAGTTCTCAGGTTCTCCGTTTCTTCACGCTTTCTTTAGCTTTGTACTTGACATTCACTACGTCTGACAACCTGAGGCCTACAATGTGTCTCTGTGTTCTCCCTCCCATCAGATTACAGGGCTGCAACGTCGCCATCTGGTGGCTGAACTGCAGAACTTCTCCTGTGCCTTTCATAGTATCACACTGGGTGGTGACTGTGTTGTTGTGCCGTGTTATTAGGCAGCGTTTCCTCATTGCATTCACGTAGAGTCAGAGGAGCACAGCGCACTAATCAAATCTACATCCTTATAACTTCATGGAGGAGCGCGGTGAGGAATAGAAAGTATAATAACATGACGGGGGGCGGCACTGCACCAGCTCTGCACTTCTAAATCATTTGTGGTCATTTTTGTACAAACACGATGAAATTTTGATTAAAATGATATTTTTCTTCCTGAAAAGATGCAATTATTAAAGAAGAACTCCGGCCAAAAAATTTATTCCATGTCCTGCTAGAAATGTACATGATGTAATGTGTAGTGAATGTCATTTTCTCACCAGTGTCTGTATTTGTGAGTTATATCTCCCTGATGTTTCTCATCTGTGTCATGTGACCAGCAATCAGACTCACCAACTCACACAGCACCTTATGTGTGGACAGGAAGTCTAATTCTCTATGTATTCCTATGGGAGCCTCACTCTCAGTCTCATAGGAATGAATAGAGCAGTAACTGGCTTCCTGTCCTGGGTCAGTTGGAGGTCAGAGAGTTGGTCACATGACCCAGCTACAATTAGAAGAGAGGGGGTAACTCACAAATACAGTCTCTGATAAGAAGATGACAATCACTACAGATTATATCATGCACCTTTATAACAGGTTAGAGAATAAAAATGTTTGCGGGAGTTCTTCTTTAAGTATTTTTTCACTATAAAAATCAGTATATTTCACAATGTCACTGTCCCGGGGGGAAAAAGGCAAGTTTTTGGGGGGTTAGTAGCTATTTTCTAGGATTTGGGAAGTGCCACCTATCAGCCACTGACATCGGGCAGCGCATTTCTCATGTTCTTCTGCTCGTCTTGCAGGTGGGCCGACAATTTCGAAGCTAAAGGATGTAAAGGTTCACAGTCTCATCAGTTTCAGCATCCGTTCCTACAGGTGAGAGACGTCACGTCCTGGTCACATGTGGTCACAACACTCAATGTTACTTTGTTACTCCAAGTATCTCCAGCACTCGAATGGTTACACAGAACATCTGCATGTGGTCAGCTATTTACGGCATAGGTGGGGGAATACCCCTTTAAGTTTCTCATGACCAGCACTTGCCCACCAGTAAGTACACAATACTTGCCATGGCTTGGTTAGGGAGGTAAGTAGCCAGTGATCTTATGCTCCAGTTACTTGCTAGCGGGGCAACGCTGATGCGCTGCTGGCTTTGGATCTGCACTCTCCAACCTTCCCTCTACCACGACCCCACAGTTCTCTCAGACAGATACACGGCACAGAAGATGGCCAACAGGACGGGGAGAGAGGGGCAACGAAGACAAGCAAGTAGGCAGGTAGGGGACAGCACACGCAAGGAGGGGACAGATATTGGGGGGAGGCAAAATGCAACTTAAAGGGCCAGTAGTACCTTCTTTGATTAAATGGTCTCACAAGACTCTGGATCAGACCATGCCTGGTAGATATCAGGAGAGGTTCCAATAACAAGGAGAACCCCCACTGTGAGTGACTCAGAGGTGGACACCTGGCATAGAGGAGGAGGTAATGTCTGTGCAGTAAGGATGTCACCGTCTTGTGCCAGGCTGCAAAGGTTGTGTCTGTCTTCCAGGCAGTGGGCATGTTCCTGGGCGAACTCTCCTGCCTGGCCGTCTTCTACATCCTGGTGCTCAAGGACCGCCGATCCCCGGAGCCGACCCTGGAGCCTTCCCAGCCCTTCAACTCCCTTCTCTTTCTTCCGCCGGCTATCTGTGACATGACCGGCACCAGTATCATGTATGTGGGTGAGTATATCATCAGTAATTACTACAGGGGTGTTCAAGTGTTCATTTGTCACCAGTTTTCATGATCTCTGCTTGCTGTCAGTAAATGAAAACACTCTTGTTGATATTCAGAGACCATACGCTTGTCCATAGCTGGTCCTGGTCTCAGCTGAGAAGTGGATACAGATGTATCATCTACACAATCCTGTGGGAGCTCAACAGATTGATACATTGTATCAAAATAGAAGAGCAAGAGAGAGCTAGAGACAGAGAGCTACAGAGAGAGCTAGAGAGAGGGAGCGATAGAGAGTGGGAGCTAGAGACAGAGAGCTACAGAGAGAGCTAGTGAGAGGGAGCTAGAGAAAGAGCTACAGAGAGGGAGCTAGAGAGAGACCTAGAAACAGAGAGCTACAGAGAGGGGGCTAGAGAGAGAAAGCTACAGAGAGGGAGCTAGAGAGAGACCTAGAAACAGAGAGCTACAGAGAGGGAGCTAGAGAGAGACCTAGAAACAGAGAGCTCAAGAGAGGGGGCTAGAGAGAGGAAGCTACAGAGAAAGCTACAGAGAGGGAGCTAGAGAGGGTTAGAAACATAGAGCTACAAAGCGAGCTAAAGAGAGAGCTAGAGATAGAGAGCTACAGAGATAGAGGGAGAGCTACAGAGAGAGCTAGAGATAAAAAGAAAGCTAAAGAGAGATAGAAAGAAAGCTAGAGACAGAGAGCTATAGAGAGAAAGCTAGAGAGAGGGAGCTAAAGAGAGTGCTAAAGAGAGAGGGAGATAGAAAGAGAGGGAGAGAGAGATAGAGCTAGAGAGAGAAAAATGAATAGAGAGATAAAGCTAGAGAGACAGCTACGGAGCTAGAAGGAGAAAGAACTAGAAAGAGAGAGAGAGATTGCTGGAGAGAGAAAGATATAGAGCTAGAGAAAGAGCTAGAGAGATAGAACTAGAGAGAGAACTTGAGAGAGCTAGAGCGAGAGAGAGCTGAAAAGAGAGAGAGAGAGCTGTTTTAGCTCACAGGGTTTGTCTAGACTGGATACAAGAACAAGAATGTTCCCATTCACTGACAGCATGTAGAGATTTGGAGTGGTGAAGCAGATTCAAGTCCTGGAGATTCAGGTGCTTCACCTTGTACTGAATAAAATCTATGCTTTATTTTTCACATTCCAGCTTTGAACATGACCAGCGCCTCCAGCTTCCAGATGCTACGAGGAGCCGTCATCATCTTCACCGGCCTTCTTTCTGTTGCCTTCTTGGGCAGGAAGCTGGAGTGCAATCAGTGGGTGGGAATCTTCGTCACCATTGCTGGTCTGATCATCGTGGGGCTGGCCGACTTATTAAGTGGTCCCGGCAGTGGGAAGAATCTCAGCGACGTTATTACAGGTAGGGTATTCTGGTGTACCGTCACTTTAACATTGGTACAGCCTCCTAAAACTGCATGAGAAGAGTCATATCCTGAAGAAGCCATGACCATGTCCTGGAATGTGCCACTTCTTGGTCTCCAGTACTGAACCTGATTTCCCCAAGATTCAGGCTAATAACATTGTCCTAATAAACCCCCTAGCTGTGACCAAACAATACTGCCTCAAAGTGAAAAATATTACTGCCATACGGTACCCAAATAACAGTGCCGACTATGCCCAAATCATCAGCAGTCATCCCCAATCCTCCATGTTTGGAGTCTGTACCGGCTGTGTAAGAAGTAGAGTCTGAGCTAAACGCCCAGTACATGATTGGAAAGGGTTGGACCTCACTATTTCTAGAAATCCCCGAAAATCTAGATTGCAGCCTGTGGCATAGATCACAAGTACCCTAACTGGTTCAAGTCCAGAGGGCAAATGCAAAACCTTCATCTTCTTATCTTCTCCACTCTGCAGGGGACCTGCTGATCATCATGGCCCAAATCATTGTAGCCATCCAGATGGTCTTAGAAGAGAAGTTTGTCTACAAGCATAATGTGCACCCGCTCCGGGCAGTGGGCACAGAAGGTAAGTGCAGGGTACTCTTTATGTATTATGGTATCAGAGGACCAAAACTGGGCAGAAAACACCTTGGTGTAACTTTCAAATTTCTAAATCACTTCATTAAAAAAGTACTGGCAGAAGGGAAATGTTCCCTGCTTCTGAGAGAAATGCATCTAGCTGTGCCGCTGAAAAAGGGGATAAAATGGCTGAAAGCCTAAACATAATTGTTGCTTCACAGTTATGATTCTACAATGAAGCACAGCCATTATGCAAACTTTGCCCCCTGTTTCTGAGAGAAATGCTCCTAGCTGTGCAGCAGAAACAGGAGATAGTATGGCTGAAAGAGACTTTAGTGAAGCTAAAACATAATTGTTCATTCACAGTTATGATTGTACAATGAAGCACAGCCATTATGCAAAATTTGCCCCCTGCTTCTGAGAGAAATACATCTAGCTGTGCAGCTGATGCAAAAGATAATATGGCTGAAGGAGACTTTAGGGAAACTCAAACATAATTGTGTCTTCACAGTTATGATTGTACAATGAAGCACAGCCATTATACAAACTTTGGGAGTCATTTATTAAGACCGGCGTTTTAGACACAGGTCTTAATAACCCCTATAGCTGGCAGTTTGATCAGCCTAAGTTATAAAGAGGGGAAGGCCTCCCCTTCCCCGCCCACACCACGGCCCCTATTTTTTAGACCTAGCGTAAGCGGGGAAAAGTCGCAGATTGTGGCGCAAATAATCTTTGTCCCACAATCTGTGCCAGAAATACACCTAATATAGCTTCACCTATGGCTTGATTTTAATGGGCCATAGCCTCGGGAATGATGGTCCAAAGTGGACATCCCCTTGAAGACAAGTGGGCGGGGCGACTGATCTAACAGTAGTTTGTCTTCCACAGGTCTGTTTGGATTTTGCATCCTCACTTTGCTGTTGATTCCCTTCTACTACATTCCAGCCGGCGAGTTCAGCGGCAGCGACCGCGGCGTACTGGAAGATTCCTTGGACGCCTTTTGCCAAATGGGGAATCAACCCCTCATCATTTTGGCTCTGCTGGGCAACATCAGCAGCATTGCCTTCTTCAACTTTGCTGGTATCAGTGTCACAAAAGAAATCAGCGCCACCACTCGTATGGTGCTGGACAGCCTCCGGACTGTGGTCATCTGGGTGGTCAGCCTCGGGGTGGGGTGGGAGAAGTTTCACGCTCTGCAGATACTGGGCTTCATCATTCTGTTATTAGGCACCGGACTTTACAATGGGTTACACAAACCATTGATGTGTGGACGTTGTAGAGAACAGGGCGAAGAGACGCAAAGTCTTCTACAAGGGGAACGGACACCCATCAATGCAGACTGCTAATGGCCATTAATAGATGTTTTTGGGAAAAATATGGCATGGACATCTTCAGATCTAGAATTCATCGGAACTGTTTTTACTGAATGGACTATACATAGTGCATGTGTACCGCCATCTCTTGACAGCAATGGACGGATGGATGGACGTTATCGCTGGCCATACTGTGGTCTAATCTGCTGTCGAGGATGGGCTGATGACTCACCAACTACCAGTGTCAGTGTGTGAACTCCTCAAAGGAGGGATCTACATGAAAATATAAGGTTTTCCAGGATGCCGTTATGGTCTCTGTAGGCCTGTAGGTAACAGGAAGCTTTACATGTAGAAAAGGGTTGAGAAATTAGTCCTAATACAGTATAGATTTCTTACCACAGTAATTCTAAAATGAAAGGGAAATCTAGAACCTTCTTCATGGAAGAGGACACTTGTCCTTCTAAAAAATTTTGGAAAGAACCTACATGTATCCGGACATCTATATGTTACACCTAAACAAGCTTTTATGCAGGGCCAGCAAACTGGGCAATTGCCCAGGGCCCCGATCCTCTAAGGGGCCCCCTGCTTCAGTCCCAATGGCAGCCTTTGTAGATGTTTGAACAGTCGGAATGGGGGATTTCCCAGCTTAGGAGTCCCTGCTCTGACTCCATATACGGATGTGTCCCATGGTCACTATGATTGGGGACACCCTAAGTATATATAAGTCTAATTTTGACTCTATTTCTGAAATGTTATTGTGGGGATTTGAACTCACAAAAATCTGATAGAGGTTTCTCTTCTATAATACACTAGAAACTTCTATGAAGTTTTTCATCCCTCACTTAGCATTGAGCTCTATAGCCAAGTGGTCAAGGTTCTTGCCGTTAGTTCAGATGGTTGGGAGTTCAAATCCCCACAGACATGTTTTAAGAATAGAGGCCAAATAAAACTTAAATACACAGAGTGTCCCCAACAGTGAAATGTTTGATTTTATTGCAAAAATTTTTTTTGCGCAAAACGTAAAATATGAATTTGAACTTGTATAACCAGTATTTTTTGTTGGGAAAGGTGGCAACCCTAGCAGCACCCCATCATTAGGACTCACTTCGTAAAAAATTATCGCGATATTCTGACCCTCATAACTTTTTTATAGTTATTTCTATGGAGATGTGTGGGGGCTCATTTTTTGCGGGGCGATCTGTTGACAGTACCATTTTGGGGTGTGAATGACTTGATCACTTTTTATAAATTTTTCTTGGGAGATAAAGTGATGAAAAAAACGTGATTTTCGCGTTTTCGCATGCGGTGATACCCATAATGCTTTTTTTATTTTTATTTTTTTACTTTTTGTTAAGTCCCCCAATTGGACCACAACTTACAATCATCAGTAAATTGGTCTATTAGTCTGTATAGAAATCACTATATCACAGCTGCCATCTAGTGGCCTGAACTGGGATATACCAACAATGAGCCTGGAAGCCTAGTAGAGGCTGCAGCTTATTTATAGAACAGAGCGCTTTCCCCAATCTCCGCTGGGGGAAAGTGCGCCTGAAGAGGAACCCCGCGCTTCCAGTTTTTAACACTCTCAGATGCCGTGAGTGAAGGGAACTCATTGCTGTGAGGAGAGGGGGCATGTGGTGTATTCTGGGGCCATGAGGGTGAAGAACTATGTGAGGAGCTTCACGGGGTGTAAATCTGTGAGAGAGTTCCGGAATCGACAGAACTTAAGTGTGTTGTTAGTACATTATTACGATATTTGGGGCCCCACTTTTGATTTTGCCCAGGGCCACATTTTGTCTAAAACCGGCCCTGCTTTTATGACATCCCATTGTTAAGCTGGTAGGCCCACATCCACCGCTGTCCTGCCCTCCTGGCCAGGCACAGGTGTCGCTCCACTCTCCCTGTGTGTATGTACTGGGACCAGTGCTCAGTGAACTGATCTTCAGCGCTGCTTATCTTGCTTTATTGCTTTTTAAGATTTGCTTTCTGTCCAGCTGCTGGCTCAGGTGCTGATTAAGTGCTGATTCTTAATTCTAATTCTTCGCTGCCTGCCCTGACCTCGGATTGCTTTCTCTTGCTGCCTGCTCTGACCTTGGCCTGTCTCCTAATTACTCCTCAGTGCCTTGCTGGGTCAGCTTCAAACTACACTGGGCCTCTTTGGTTTCCTTCAGTGAAGTCCAGATCCTTGTTTAGTGGTTAAAGGGTGAATACCAGGAGACCGTAAGGAAACCTCCTTTAGGTTTACCCCAAAGCCAAACCGGTTAGTTGGAACATGACATTAATATGGATCTGGGCTGTGGGAATTTTTGCTTATTTATCCAGAAGAGAATTTGTGAGGTCAGACTCATATGTCGGAGGAGAGGGCCTGGCTCACAATCTCCACTCTAGTGCTGGATGGGGTTGAGGGGATAGTCCTGTGCAGACAGTCAAGTTATTCCACACCAAACTCCCCCAACCATGCCTTTATGGGGTTTGCTTTGTGCACTGGGGTCTTCCCCAAACCAGCCTGAGGCCGACCTCTGAAAACCCACCCATATCATTATCCCTCCTCCACCAGACTTTACCGATGGAACAATGCAGTCAGGCAGGTAACGTTCTTCTGGCATTCACCAAACCCAGACTCGTCCATCGGACCGCCCGATAGAGAAGTGTGATTGGTCACTCCACAGAAGACATGTCCACTGCTCCAGAGTCCAGTGGCGCCATGCTTTACGCCACTCCATCCCACTCTTGGCATTGTGCTTGGTCATGTGAGAGTTGCATGCAGCTACTCAGCCACAGAAACTCATACCATGAAGCTCCCGGCACAGCACAGTGGATGTTCCCTATGCAGTAATAGAGTCAGCAGAGCGTTCATGACGTCTATGCACTATGCTCCTCCATATGGGTTTTCTCCATATAGTGTATCAGTTATAGTTAGACACAAAATATTGCACTTTGAACTTGTAGAGTTCCTTCTGATCCTTCTTCTAAATTTCTGTTATCCTTCAATTATTTTAAAGACTATTTCCGCGCTAAATAAATACTGTATTGGAAGATTTAAAAAAATTCCAAAAGTCCTACATCTCCTCAACCAAGTTGTCAGGAAAACTATGAGATAACTAATATGGCCACCACAATTGGTATCCATGAAGGTTTTCGCTAGGTCCTGGTTTTGGTGAAGGCCCGGACTGCACAGTCTACACCTTCTGTGGTGGAAATACTCCACATGGTTCTAACATAAACTTTTTGTCAGACTTTTACAGATATTATAACACATATTATATTGTTGCTCTCCTGCTGCCTAAGTTGTTCCTCTACAAGTATAAGTCTTCTAAAAATTGATTAATTGTTACCAAGTTTAGTCTCACCTAGCATGGCAGCGACTTTCGGGATGTTGGAGATCAGGGAAGACATGTACGATGCACAATTGCAAATACAATAAAAATGTTATTTTATGAATCAATTTTTATTAAAGGGATTGTCCAGTTGAACTGAAGGTCTGTCTGTGGAAAAATTGTTAATTGGAGGTGCTGTTGGGAGACCAAAACATTATATGTCCACCAAAATTAATGACATCTTTTCATCAGTAGTTCTGAAGGACAGGGAAGAGTCCTGGTCATCTGCTCTAGCTCTGAGAGATATGTTAGCCACTATACTCTGCTCTAGCTCTGAGAGATATGTTAGCCACTATACTCTGCTCTAGCTCTGAGAGATATGTTAGCCACTATACTCTGCTCTAGCTCTGAGAGATATGTTAGCCACTATACTCTGCTCTTGCTCTCAGAGATATGTTAGCCACTATACTCTGCTCTTGCTTTCAGAGATATGCTAGCCACTGTCCTCTGCTCTAGCTGTTAGAGACGTGCTAGCCGCTATCTTCTGCTCTAGCTCTTAAAGATAAAGATGTGCAAGTCACTGCCCTCTATCTCTTAGAGATGAGTTAGCCACTCTCCTCTGCTCTATCTCTTAGAGATGTTTTAGCTTAGATATGTACTAGTCAATATCCTCTGCTCTCTTAAAGATGTGCTAGCCGCTGTCCCCTTCTCTAGTTCTTAGAGATGTGCTAGTCACTGTCCTCAGCCTTATCTCTTTGAGATGTGCTAGCTATTATCCTCTGCTCTAGCTCTCAGAGATTGGCTATCCACTATCCTCTGCTCTAGCTCTTAGAGATGTGCTAGCCACCATGCTCTGCTGTAGCTCTTAGAGATGGGCTAGCTGCTACCTTCTGCTCTAACTCTTAGAGATAGGCTAGCTGCTACCTTCTGCTCTAGCTGTTAGAGATAGGCTAGCTGCTACCTTCTGCTCTAGCTCTTAGAGATAGGCTAGCTGCTACCTTCTGCTCTAACTCTTAGAGATAGGCTAGCTGCTACCTTCTGCTCTAGCTCTTAGAGATAGGCTAGCTGCTACCTTCTGCTCTAGCTCTTAGAGATAGGCTAGCTGCTACCTTCTGCTCTAACTCTTAGAGATAGGCTAGCTGCTACATTCTGCTCTAGCTCTTAGAGATAGGCTAGCTGCTACCTTCTGCTCTAGCTCTTAGAGATAGGCTAGCTGCTACCTTCTGCTCTGCTCCTTAGAGATAGGCTAGCTGCTACCTTCTGCTCTAGCTCTTAGAGATAGGCTAGCTGCTACCTTCTGCTCTAGCTCTTAAGGATGTGCTAGCTACTGTCCTTTATCTCACAGAGATGAGTTAGCCACTCTCCCCTGCTCTGGGATTTAGAGATATCCCAGTCAATATCCTCTGCTCTACCTCTTAAAGATGTGGTAGCCGCTGTCCCCTACTCTAGTTCTTAGAGTGGATATGCTAGTTACTATCCTCTAACTCTTAGAGATGTACTAGTCACTGCCCTTAGCTTTATCTCTTAGAGATGTGCCAGTAACTCTCCTCTGCTCTAGCTCCTCGAAATGAGGTGCATTAAAGAAGAGCTCCCGCAAAAAATTTTATTCTCTGACCTGTTAGAAAGGTGCATGATATAATCTATAGTGAATGCAATCTTCTCATCAGAGACTGTAATTGTGAGTAATAACCTCTCTTGTTATTGTAGCTGGGTCATGTGACCAACTCCCTGACCTCCAACTGACCCAGGACAGAAAGCCAGTCACTGCTCTATTCATTCCTATGAGACTGAAAGTGAGGCTCCCATAGGAATACATAGAGAATTAGACTTCCTGTCCACACATAAGTCTCTGTGAGAGTTGGTGGGTCGAATTCCTAGTCACATGACACAGAAAAGAAACTTTAGGATTACATGAGTCAAAAATTCAGACACTGGTAAGAAAATGACATTCACTACAGATTACATCATGTACATTTCTAGCAGGACATGGAATAAAATATTTTGCGGGAGTTCTTCTTTAGGGGTTGCCAACTTATTACCTCTAAATCACTCAAAGGTTGGACGTTCTAATAAGGGGATAATTAAATCAAACGACCCTTGCTTGAGAGTCGTTAAAGGGGGAAATTCACCTATGAATTATATTTATGATTTAGACAGTCACATTGGTGGAGTTTATGAGCTCAGATTATGGTTCATTTCCAGAATGACTCTGTAGAACACTTTAGTCCTTTAGTGAATTTTGAAAGAAGGTTCTCGTGTGAGCTAAAGTATTTCAAATTGCTGAAGGCCCAAGCTCATGTACCACCGATGAGTAGCTAAGTCTTGTGAGGAGATCCCTTATTTTTGGTCTTCTTGATTGTTCAATACCCACCAAAAATGGGAACAGCTCAGTTCAATGCTGGTGTAAGTTGTAGCTCCCCATTCTGAACGCTCCCTCTGAATATCACAGCTGTATCTGCAATGGAGGGCCTCCCTCCAAGGCCTGCTAAGGATGTTGTCATGCTCGTTCGAGGTGTAGGAAATCTGAGTAGTGTAATAGTGTGGCCTAAAGTGTCTCTTGTGGTGTGTCACGAAGCTCCTACCTGGACACGGCTGCAGTAAATAGGGGGAATAATTGAGGGATATAGGAATAAATGAGTCCAGACCTTGTGGTAAAATCCAACACAGCTTTACTTAAGTAGACTTGCATCCAAACAACAATCTTGTGGCTTTGTCTTGGCTCCAGCAGGCTTTAGCATATAAACTGGCAGGCAAACACTTCTGCTCTATCTCTGTTGCTCACTGCTGTGCTGACAAGCTTTCTGTAAACTTGGAAACTTCAAAGGCTGCACTTTCATCCTTGGTCAGACTTGTGTAGGGCCAGGGAACCACCTCCTGGTTTCTGAGGCTTTAAGTTTCTGCCTCGCTGGCCAGCAGAGCTGAAGGTGTTCTGGATGGCATGGGCACGTCCAGCAGAGACAGGGGTAAACCTGAACCAACTGGATCTAGCTGGATCCCCACCCTTCCTGCAGGAAGTGGGACTAGCCCACTCCTCTCCATGGGTGGGGGGGGTCAGAATGGAATGGAAAGGTCCATTCTGAGTAACTTTACTGGGTGGCAACCAGAAACCTGCATGGTCATGTGTATTCTGCTGGTGTCACTGAGTCCCCTGCAGATGGCTTCCTGTAGGTGGTGTATGACTATAACCAACCAAACACCTCTGCCTCCCTGCAGTGGGCCGGAGTTCACTCACTACCTGTGACGTGACATGCATGCTGCTGCACACAGCACGGTCTGGTGCCTCTCCTGGGGCTTTTCCTGCAAATGTGCCTCTTTAGGAATGATTTATATAACAATATAACGGGACATGTAGTTACCAGAAATATGGTCTAAGGACAATCTGGGTTGAGGGGTAGACAGACTATTTTTAGGGGATGACAAACTAGGTCCAAGACACCTGTTTCCTTGGAAGCCCTAAGGACAAGAATACCAAACGCAAACCATCCAGAAGAAGCAGCAGTGGTATAATACGGTATTATTTTGGAACAGTATCATAATAATATTATTTGGAACCATATAGCAGTATTATATGGGCTTTTTAAGGCAGTAATACTTGGATAATGCTACTGCATATCACTTGGACATTATATGGTGGTATTACATGAGTTGTATGTAGGACTGCAGGAAATCTCTGCGACTATTGGGAGTGGTAACAGTAGAGTAGAGCGTGGTACGACTTGACGAGAAACTGATCCTTCTGTATTAGAGACACTTATGTCCTTCTCCTGCAGGACGTCTCCAGTGTCCTCCTCTTACAAAGACCTGAGAAGCCGATGCCCTTTTCACAAATTCTGCTGCACAAATTATCACTTGTCTTTGCCAAATTCCTTCTCAGGTTCCCTCAGCTCCTCCCGCGCTCCAGCCTAGTGTGAAGGAACGAGGCGCGAGGTGTTCAGTTTCCTCCTCACAGACTCTTTGGCCGGGAACTAGAAATCAGATCTTAGAAATTTCCAAATGTTTTTTGTCAAAACAAAGAGATTTTCTTGCACCTTGAAGATCTGTGGTGTAAGTGCTGCCATCAGAACCTCTGTCTGCAGTCGTAGCCAGACTTGATTTTATCTTCATGCCCCAATTGCAGAAAACCTGATGCCTCAAAAATTCAAAACCAATCTGCAAAGTCCTTGAATCAGCCTTGTCAAAATATTTTGATGGTCACCAGTACAGGGGTGTCAACCCGCTGATCCTGAATGATACATGCACCGCCAATGTTTGTTAACGTCAAAATATAAAGTGTCAGTCTTCACTGCAGTTCTGGAATTCTATTCCTCATCCAGGAAGTACAGGTGAACAAAGAAAAGATAGGAGTGACGCAGTGAATGGAACTGAGGGAGGTATTCACGGATAACTAAAGAAAGTGCTGACAAGATGAGGCACACAGTGCTCTATGCCTCATTATGGGTATTAGTTTGTTGTAAAATACCGCCCATCCCTTCACCGTGTTGTGGAGGGACACATTTGGGTCATCAGTAGAGATGAGCGAAGTTCTGAAAAATTCGATTTGGCTGCTTTGCCGAATTTCAAGTTACTTTTTCACGAAGCACATTCCTTTGTATGTAGTGAGCTCAATGACAGGGAACGTCGACCACGCCGCCCCACGTCATTGAACCCCTCAGAAGCCGCGTGGATCGCTGATTGCGGCATCTGATGCTACAATTGTGGACTTTCAGAGGTTAATCAGTAAAAACTAAAATAATATATATATATATATATATATATATATATATACATACACTATTTTTTGCGTTATAAGACGCACCCCAGATTTTATAGTAGGAAAATAAGGAAAAAATATTTTTCATCAGACCTCGTATAAGACCCTCCATAAATATCAGGACTTCACATCAGACCCCCATATCAGCCCTCCATGTCAGACCCCCATCAGAACCCCCCCAGACCTTAGATCAGCCCTTTTAGACCCCCACTATCCTTTTCAGACCCCCATCAGACCTCAGATCAGCCCTTTCAGACCCCCATCAGACCTCAGATCAGCTCTTTCAGACCCCCATCAGACCTCAGATCAGCCCTTTCAGACCTCAGATCAAGATCCCCATCAGACCTCAGATCAGCCCTTTCAGACCCCCATCAGACCTCAGATCAGCTCTTTCAGACCCCATCAGACCTCAGATCAGCCCTTTCAGACCCCCATCAGACCTCAGATCAGCCCTTTGACAGATCAGCCCTTCAGACCCCCATCAGATCAGCCCTTTCAGACCCCATCAGACCTCAGATCAGCTCTTCAGACCCCCATCAGACCTCAGACCAGCTCTTCAGACCCCCATCAGACCTCAGATCAACACTTTCAGACCCCATCAACCTCAGACCAGCTCTTTCAGATCCCCATCAGACCTCATTTCAGACCCCATCAGACTCAGATCACTTTTCAGATCCCCATCAGACCTCAGATCAGCCCTTTCAGATCCCCCATCAGACCTCAGATCAGCCTTTCAGACCCCATCAAGACCTAGATTCAACCCCAGACTCCCATCAGACCTCAGATCAACACTTTCAGACCCCCATCAGACCTCAGATCAACCCTTTCAGACCCCCATCAGACCTCAGATCAACACTTTCAGACCCCCATCAGACCTCAGATCAACCCTTTCAGACTCCCATCAGACCTCAGACCAGCTCTTTTAGACCCCCATCAGACCTCAGATCAGTCCTTTCAGACCCACATCAGACCTCAGATCAGCCCTTGCAGACCCCCAGCAGGCCTTTTCTATCAGACCCCTTTCAGACTAAAATAAAAAACTCCTCTTACCTCTCCTGCGCTGCGGCTCCTCTTCATCTCCGGCAGAAGTCGCACTCCTTTGTCGCACTCGCACTCCTTTTATGAGGCGAAAAACACAGTATACAGTACAGACCAAAAGTTTGGACACACTTTCTCATTCAAAAAGTTTTCTGTATTTTCATGACTATGAACATTGTAGATTCACACTGAAGGCATCAAAACTATGAATTAAAACATGTGGTATTATATACTTAACAAAAAACTGTGAAACAACTGAAAATATGTCTTATATTCTAGGTTCTTCAAAGTAGCCACCTTTTGCTTTGATTACTGCTTTGCACACTCTTGGCATTCTCTTGATGAGCTTCAAGATGTAGTCACCTGAAATGGTTTTCACTTCACAGGTGTGCCCTGTCAGGTTTAATAAGTGGGATTTATTGCCTTATAAATGTGGTTGGGACCATGAGTTGTGTTGGGCAGAAGTCAGGTGGATATACAGCTGATAGTCCTACTGAATAGACTGTTAGAATTTGTATTATGGCAAGAAAAAAGCAGCTAAGTAAAGAAAAACGAGTGGCCATTATTACTTTAAGAAATGAAGGTCAGTCAGTCCGAAAAATTAGGAAAACTTTGAAAGTGTCCCCAAGTGCAGTCGCAAAAACCATCAAGCGCTACAAAGAAACTGGCTGACATGAGGACCGCCCCAGGAAAGGAAGACCAAGAGTCACCTCTGCTGCAGAGGATAAGTTCATCTGAGTCACCAGCCTCAGAAATCGCAGGTTAACAGCAGCTCAAATTAGAGACCAGGTCAATGCCACACAGAGTTCTAGCAGCAGACACATCTCTACAACAACTGTTAAGAGGAGACTGTGTGCAACAGGCCTTCATGGTAAAATAGCTGCTAGGAAACCACTGCTAAGGACAGGCAACAAACAGAAGAGACTTGTTTGGGCTAAAGAACACAAGGAATGGACATTAGACCAGTGGAAATCTGTGCTTTGGTCTGATGAGTCCAAATTTGAGATCTTTGGTTCCAACCACCGTGTTCTTTGTGCGACGCAGAAAAGGTGAACGGAATGGACTCTACATGCCTGGTTCCCACCGTGAAGCATGGAGGAGGAGGTGTGATGGTGTGGGGGTGCTTTGCTGGTGACACTGTTGGGGATTTATACTGAACCATCATGGCTACCACAGCATCTTGCAGCGGCATGCTATTCCATCCGGTTTGCGTTTAGTTGGACCATCATTTATTTATGAACAGCACAATGACCCCAAACACACCTCCAGGCTGTGTAAGGGCTATTTGACCAAGAAGGAGAGTGATGGGGTGCTACGCCAGATGACCTGGCCTCCACATTCACCAGACCTGAACCCAATCGAGATGGTTTGGGGTGAGCTGGACCGCAGAGTGAAGGCAAAAGGGCCAACAAGTGCTAAGCATCTCTGGGAACTCCTTCAAGACTGTTGGAATACCATTTCAGGTGACTACCTCTTGAAGCTCCTCAAGAGAATGCCAAGAGTGTGCAAAGCAGTAATCAAAGCAAAAGGTGGCTACTTTGAAGAACCTAGAATATAAGTCATATTTTCAGTTGTTTAACAGTTTTTTGTTAAGTATATAATTCCACATGTGTTAATTCATAGTTTTGATGCCTTCAGTGTGAATCTACAATGTTCATAGTCATGAAAATACAGAAAACTCTTTGAATGAGAAGGTGTGTCCAAACTTTTGGTCTGTACTGTATATAAACGTGAAAATTTGTCTGAGGGTTCTTCATAGTCTTTAACAAGCCTTGATGGATTTCAATGAAACTTGGTATTAATATTATAATAATTGTACAATTATTATTATTATTATTATTATTATATATATTTGCCTCATCCATTTGGTGTCATCTTGATTGAAAAGACAGCTCAAAATCTCACAATCACTTCATCATGCTGGCCAGGCACGGTGACATCTTCAATGATGACGTCACCATGCCTGGCCAGCGTGGTGATGTCACAAATCACCTCACACAAAATTTTGCAAGCTATCTTTAATCAAGATGGCCGCGATGGTCTCTCCTCGAGCAAATGGATGGGGCGAGCATGTGATTTGAGCTGAGATTCGTTACTATGAAACGTGTGGAAATCTTTCCTGAAATTCGGATTGAATCAAATTCGTTTTGGCTTTGATTCGCTCAACACTAGTCATCGGGCTACACAATATGGTACTATTATTTGAGCAGTATAATGTGGTTTGTTCGCATGATGGCAGCATTATGTGTAGGGGCATATCTAGAAAAGGCTGGGCTCCATAGCAATTTTTTAGTCAAGGACCACCCCCCCCTTCCCCAGCAACTTCCCTTTAACCTTCTCCTGCGGGTGAAGACCGCCAACGTTTGCCAGACAACCGCCCATCCATTAGTCATGTAAATAAATGAAAATGGCTTCACTAGCGCTGGACAGGCGGAGGAATCAATGTACAGCTATGATGCCCGCTCCCTTCATGTCCCCACAGAGTAGGAGGAGTATTTTTAGCACTATATGGCAGTGTATGGTACTGATTATAGGTGCTATATGGCTGTGGTGACTTCATGGTGGTGTTTTTACACACTTTATACTTATTATATAATACTCTTTTGTACATGCTTTATAGAAGTATGATGTGGGCACTGTATGGCAGTTTTTTAGCACTATATGGCACTATTTATTCCTTTTTTTCTACTGACCATAACATGTACAGCAAGAAAAGGAAGAGAACCATCTATATGGGTTCAATATAGTGTCTACATAGGGTCCAAGCAATTCAGGTCCTTACAGAACTTACACATAGAGTTGTGTGTCCATATGAACATAACTTTATTAGCAAAGATAATGCACGACATAAAATACTTCAAACGTTAAAGGCTATTTTTTATTTATTATTATTTTTTTTTTACATTTTTGGTCCCTACAAAAAAAAGCAGCAAACATTAGAACCAGTAGTAATAATGTGACAGTAGTTAGATAGGGTTTCAGCGCTGGACGAGGAGAGTTATGTAGATGATTGTCCAAGAATCTCTACAGATCTGGACCAGAACAGTCAAGGTTGATTTCAAGTGGGTTATGGAAAGTGGTGGCTTTAGGTGTAAGCATGCGGCTACAAAGCCCATTGTGTCCAATCAGGCGGCCTCACTGTGGGAGGAGAAGCAAAGACACCATCAGATATCATCAAGGTAAGAACGCTTCATTGTATCATAGCAGGCAGCAGTTCACACAGGTAAGTGGTCGCAATATCAATAAAGACATACATATTCTCCTAAAGGACAACTCCACTTCCAAATTATTCCAATCAGAAATCTGATCTATCACCAAAGAGCAAAAGGAAACTGTGCAAAAATTGTGGAATTATCAGGAAAATACTGAAATAAAGTCCCCGGTTATGTTGGAGTCGAAAAAGCCATATGTCAAGCAGTTTATAGTCATCATGGAATAAATCTTACATGACTTCTTTCTTAAATCTCTTCAAAGCCTCGTCAGCTACGAGCTCTGCAAATTGAGGATCCTCAATACTGATATTGCCCGGTACAGTGAAGGTAAAAGGCTCGGAGTCAAAAAGATTCACCGTTACAGTCGTCTCAGATGGTTCCCCACCACTGCTAGAATATGCCTAAAAACGGAGAAATTATATTACACCATGTCGACGGATACACCCTATGTACAAGAATATAACTACTATAATACTGCCTCCTATGTACAAGAATATAACTACTATAATACTGCCTCCTATGTACAAGAATATAACTACTATAATACTGCTCCTATGTACAAGAATATAACTACTATAATACTGCCTTCTATGTACAAGAATATAACTACTATAATACTTCTCCTATATACAAGAATATAACTACTATAATACTGCTCCTATGTACAAGAATATAACTACTATAATACTGCCTCCTATGTACAAGAATATAACTACTATAATACTGCTCCTATGTACAAGAATATAACTACTATAATACTGCCTTCTATGTACAAGATATAATACTATAATTACTTCTCCTATATACAAGAATATAACTACTATAATACTGCTCCTATGTACAAGAATATAACTAACTATAATACTGCCTCCTATGTACAAGAATATAACTACTATAATACTGCTCCTATGTACAAGAATATAACTACTATAATACTGCCTTCTATGTACAAGAATATAACTACTTATAATACTTCTCCTATATACAAGAAGAATATAACCTACATAAATATTGCTCCTATGTACAAGATATAATACTATAATACTCTCTATTCAAATTAATATATAATACTGCTCCTATGTACAAGAATATACTACTGATAAATACTGCTCCTATGTACAAGAATATAACTACTATAATACTGCTCCTATGTACAAGAATATAACTACTATAATACTGCCTCCTATGTACAAGAATATAACTACTATAATACTGCTCCTATGTACAAGAATATAACTACTATAATACTGCCTCCTAATGTACAAGAATATAACTACTATAATACTGCCTCCTATGTACAGGAATATAACTACTATAATACTGCTCCTATGTACAAGAATATAACTACTATAATACTTCTCCTATATACAAGAATATAACTACTATAATACTGCTCCTATGTACAAGAATATAACTACTATAAATACTGCTCCTATGTACAAGAATATAACTACTATAATACTGCTCCTATGTACAAGAATATAACTACTATAATACTTCTCCCTATGTATACAAGAATATAACTACTATAATACTGCTCCTATGTACAAGAATATAACTACTATAATACTGCTCCTATGTACAAGAATATAACTACTATAATACTGCTCCTATGTACAAGAATATAACTACTATAACTACTACTCCTATGTACAAGAATAATAACTACTATAATACTGCTCTCCTATGTAAAGAATATAACTACTATAATACCTGCTCCTATGTACAAGAATATAACTACTATAATACTTCTCCTATATACAAGAATATAACTACTATAATACTGCTCTATGTACAAGAATATGACTATAATACTGCTCCTATGTACAAGAATATAACTACTATAATACTGCCTCCTATGTACAAGAATATAACTACTATAATACTGCTCCTATGTATACAAGAATATAACTACTATAATACTGCTTCCTATGTACAAGAATATAACTACTATAATACTGCTATGTACAAGAATATAACTACTATAATACTGCTCCTATGTACAAGAATATAACTACTACTATAATAATGCCTCCTATGTACAAGAATATAACTACTATAATACTTGCTATAACCTATGTACAAGAATATAACTACTATAATACTGTTCCTATGTACAAGAATATAAACTACTATATATACTGCTCCTATGTACAGAATATAACTACTAATACTGCTCCTATAAAGATAAACTACTATAATACTGCTCCTATGTACAAGAATATAACTACTATAATACTGCTACTCCTATGTACAAGAATATAACTACTATAATATACTCCTCTATGTACAAGAATATAACTAACTATAATACTGCTCCTATGTACAGAATATAACTACTATAATACTGCTCCTATAGTACAAGATATAACTACTATAATATGCTCCTATGTACAAGAATATAACTACTATAATACTTCTCCTATATACAAGAATATAACTACTATAATACTGCTCCTATGTACAAGAATATAACTACTATAATACTGCTCCTATGTACAAGAATATAACTACTATAATACTGCTCCTATGTACAAGAATATAACTACTATAATACTGCTCCTATGTACAAGAATATAACTACTATAATACTGCTCCTATGTACAAGAATATAACTACTATAATACTGCCTCCTATGTACAAGAATATAACTACTATAATACTGCTCCTATGTAGAAGAATATAACTACTATAATACTGCTCCTATGTACAAGAATAAACTACTATAATACTGCTCTCTATGTACAATATAACTACTATAATACTGCTCTATGTACAAGAATATAACTACTATAAATACTGCTCCTATGTACAAGAATATAACTACTATAATACTGCTCCTATGTACAAGAATATAACTACTATAATACTGCCTCTATGTACAAGAATATAACTACTATACTGCTCCTATATAGAATAACTACCTCCCTATGTACAAGAATATAACTACTATAATACTGCTCCTATGTACAAGAATATAACTACTATAATACTGCTCCTATGTACAAGAATATAACTACTATAATACTTGCTCCTATGTACAAGAATATAACTACTATAATACTGCTCCTATGTACAAGAATATAACTACTATAATACTGCTCCTATGTACAAGATATAACTACTATAATACTGCCTCCTATGTACAAGAATATAACTACTATAATACTGCCTCCTATGTACAAGAATATAACTACTATAATACTGCTCCTATGTACAAGAATATAACTACTATAATACTAGCTCCTATGTACAAGAATATAACTACTATAATACTGCTCCTATGTACAAGAATATAACTAACTATAATACTGCTCCTATGTACAAGAATATAACTACTATAATACTGCTCCTATGTACAAGAATATAACTACTATAAATACTGCTCCTATGTACAAGAATATAACTACTATAATACTGCTCCTATGTACAAGAATATAACTACTATAATACTGCTCCTATGTACAAGAATATAACTACTATAATACTGCTCCTATGTACAAGAATATAACTACTATAATACTGCTCCTATGTACAAGAATATAACTACTATAATAATACTGCTCCTATGTACAAGAATATAACTACTATAATACTGCCTCCTATGTACAAGAATATAACTACTATATACTGCTCCTATGTACAAAATAAATACTATATACTGCTCCTATGTACAAGAATATAACTACTATAATACTGCCTCCTATGTACAAGAATAATAACTACTATAATACTGCCCTATTACAAGAATATAACTACTATAATACTTCTCCTATGTACAATATAACTACTATATATACTGCTCTATGTACAAGAATATAACTACTATAATACTGCCTCCTATGTACAGAATATAACTACTATATACTGCTCGCTATATATAATGAAGAAATATAACTACTATATACTGCTCCTAACAAGAATATAACACTATAATACTGCTCCTATAAGAATACTACTATAATACTGCTCCTATGTACATACTATATAATATGCTCCTATGTACAATATAACTACTATAATACTGCTCCTATGTACAAGAATATAACTACATACTGCTCCTATGTCATATACTATGCTCCTATGTACAAGAATATAACTATATAATACTGCTCCTATGTACAAGAATATAACTACTATACTGTTATGTTAACTACTATATACTGCTCCTATGTACATAATATAACTACTAATAATACTGCTCTATGTACATATAACTAATACTGCTCCTACAGTATGTACAAGTATATAACTACTATAATACTGCTCCTATGTACAATAATATAACTACTATAATACTGCTCCTATGTACAATATAACTACTATAATACTGCTCCTATGTACAAGAATATAACTACTATAATACTGCCTCCTTATGTCAAGAATATACTACTATAATACTGTCCTATGTACACTACTACCTCCTATGTACATAATATAACTACCAGGAGAAGCTGTGGTAAGCCAGATAAAATAATAAAACCTGTTAAGCCCACCTTCTCGTCTTCATCCGATCCAGCACCACCGTTCCTTCCTCCCCAGGCTGATATGTTGTGTTGGCTGCAGTGGTCACATCATGTACACTACTGCAGGCAATCACTGACCTCAGCTGCCTCCTGCTTTTTTTTATCTGATCAGGCTCTCTGATCTGGAGATCAACTTGTAGGAAAACAGGTCGAACTGGATGGACAGATGTCTTTTTTCGGCCTTATAAACTATGTTACTATGTTACTAGGCTCCTGACATTTTCCCCTAAAAAAAATATCCTGGACCCCTTTATCCCCGGCACTCACTGTAGATACTTGGAATATTCCGCTCCTGTCACCCTGGGTGAGGTTGGCGAGCTTGGACACCCATCCGTATTGCTGACTTAAGTCTTCTAGCACACTGGTCGCATTCAGCATCTTCTCCCGGAACCTCTGCAGTAAGTCTTCATACTGCCGAGTAAACTTCTCAGCCACACGAATGGATTCATCAAATTTCTCCTTTAGTTTCTCTTGCACCTGATTTCTGTTGGAACAGTCTGCAGTGGAAGAAACGTTCCATTATCGTGAACAGCCCAGTTGTGTCATCATCACTATCAGCATTCCTTCCAACCGTCCCAGAACCAACTGGACAGTCCTGGATTTCAGAGTCCGTCCCGCGGTCCCAGGAGGGCTGACTTGTGATCACATTGTGCCTGCTGGGGAGAGCAGGATGTGCTCCGATCATCGGGGGAATGGCCTAGGTGAATATTCAGTTTATTTTATTAACAGAATTGGCGGTACTGAAAGGGGGGAACAGTGGGGGCATAACTATATAACTACTGAAAAGGGGCACAATGTGGGCATCGCTGTGAGAGGGCACAATGCGGGCATAACTACTAAAAGGGGGTCAATGTGGGCATAACTACTGAAAGGGAGCACAATGTGGTCATAACTACTGAAATGGGCACAATGAGGAGATAACTACTGAAAGGGGGCACAATGTGGGCTTAACTAATAATATGGGGTGCAATGTGGGCATAAATAATGAAAGGGGGTATAACTACTGAAAGGGGGCACAATGAGGGTATTAATACTGAAAGAGAGCACAATGTGAGCTTTTCTAATAAAAGGGGCCACAATGTGAGCATAACTACTAAAAAGAAGCACAATGTGGGCATAGCTACTATGAGAGGGCACAATGCGGGCATAACTACTAAAAGGGGGGACAATGTGGGCATAACTACTGAAAGGGGGCACAATGTGGTCATACCTACTGAAAGGGCACAATGAGGGGATAACTACTGAAAGGGGGCACAATGTGGGCTTAACTAATAATATGGGGCACAATGTGGGCATAACTAATGAAATAGAGCAAAATGTGGGCATAACTACTGAAAGAGGGCACAATGTGGGAATAGCTACTGTGAGAGGGCAAAATATGGGCATAACCACTGAACGGGGAGTCATAACTACTGAAAGGGCGCACAATGTGGACATAACTACTGAAAGGGGCACAATGAGGGGAATAACTGCTGAAAAGGGGCACAATGTGGGCATAACTAATAAAAGTGAGCAAAATGTGGGCATAACTACTGAAAGAGGGCACAATGTGGGAATAGCTATTGTGAGAGTGAAAGATATGGGTATAACTACTGAACGGGGGTAACCATGTGGTCATAACTACTGAAAGGGCGCACTATGTGGACATAACTACTGAAAAGGGGCACAATGTGGGCATAACTGATGAAAGGGAGAAACATGTAGGCATAACTACTGAAAGAGGGCGCAATGTGGAAATAGCTACTGTGAGAGGGCAAAATATGGGCATAAATACTGAACGGGGGTAACTATGTGGTTATAACTACTGAAAGGGGCACAATGTGGACATAACTACTGAAAGGGGCACAATGAGCGGATAACTACTGAAAGGGGGCACAATGTGGGCATAACTACTGAAAGAGGGCGCAATGTGGGAATAGCTACTGTGGGAGGGCAAAATGTAGGCATAACTACTGAACGGGGGTAACCATGTGGTCATAACTACTGAAAGGGCGCACAATGTGGACATAACTACTGAGAGGGGCACAATAAGGGGATAACTACTGAAAGGGGGCACAATGTGGGCTTTACTAATAAAATGGGGCACAATGTGGGCATAATTAATGAAAGGGGGTATAACTACTGACAGGGGGCACAATGTGAGCATAACTACTAAAAGGAAGCACAATGTGGGCATAGCTACTGTGAGAGGGCCCAATATGGGCATAACTACTGAAAGAGGGTGAAATGTGGGCATAACTAATGAAAGGGGGCAAAATATGGGCCTATCTACTGCAACTTTTTGAAGCCATAATTCTGGAGTGAAGGAAAGATACCTTCATCGTATTAAAACCACATCTTCCTTCATTTCTGGTCGGTTACACATTGGATCTTACCAATCGCCAGAATCTCCTTGCACTTTTCACACTTCTCCTTCATCTTCAGGCACCCGGCGGAGTTCCTCCTCAGCTCCCGGCAGACCACTTTATCATCTGTTGAATTCCCTGCTCAGAAAAAGATGAAAAAAGTTCCACCAATCAGATCCTAGAGAGGCTGGAACTTAAAGGGCATTTCCTGTTTATGTAACAATCGTATCCAGTGTAGACAATGCTGTAAACATCCCGGACTCCAGACTGATACATTGTACCAGAGAGGTCTATGCGGTTGGTGATCTCTGCCCGGCGCCCATGTGGTCAGACCCTCAGAGGACTCCTGCTTGCTCTGCACTATTCCACCATGGGTGATTAAGGGGTTATAGGACTATATCTGGGAGGCACACTTACCTTGGCCCTGGGTGGGCTGTCGGGCCAGCTGGTTGTGTCTTTCCATGATCTTCTTTGCAGCGTCAAAAAGAGACTCAAAGTTGCCTGGAAAAAATGGGTCGAAGAGGGTGGAGCGCTCCCTCCGGGATGGTTGACGGAAGGGAAAGTTGAGCCTATCGAAAGGAAAGGGGTTCCACATTGGGAAACTGGGCGCACCCTGGAAAGGACTGGTGACGAAGGGTTTCATGTGGGCGAAGGCTTTCATGCTTTCCTGGAAAAGCTCATCCACACTGTCCTCCACAATGCTGTAGCCATCCTCCAGGTCCTCCAGAGTCATGTGCTGCTGCTCGTCCTGCTTGCTCAAAGCATCCACCTTCTCTCCATTGATGAAAATGGAAAATGGAGATGATTGGTTCAGGAAGTCTTCGAACTATGGAGAGAGGAAAACATGGGACTACAACCAAGGAGTACTTCTATGACTGGTGGACAGGCATCTTCTTCTCCAGTTGAGTTTCCTCCTTATCAGAAAACATACTGGAATGGTTTTCAAACTAGGATATACATGGAAGTGCACTACACTTTATGACCACTAGATGGCACTGCAGAGCACCTCACTACATGTGCCTGAAGGAACCTGCTTGACAGCACACCCTGTGGTCCTCGATATGCCACCCTCTTCCATATACCACAGCTTTATAATTAGGCAGATTAGTCGCCCTTTAAGATAATGCTGTTTCAAATGTGGATGTAGCAGAGCTGAACGTGTTTTTATCTGTTTTCTTTTGCAAGGAGATAAGATTAGGTAATAGTTTTCCCTGTGGTGCTATGGAAAACCACAAACGTGATGTCACAGTGATTTGCGTGAAATGACATACTCAGCTCTGCTACGTACGTTACGGAAAGACACCATTATGGTGGTACAAACTGTCATATTAGAAACTGACCTGGCGTCCGACCAGCCCTGAGCCGCTCCGGCAGGTCTTGGAGTAGAAGCGGACACAGGTTTGCTTTAAGCAGGGTTTACACTCCTCCCACAGCGCAAGGACCGTGCTGTTGCAGATCTCCTGAGAGTCCGTAAGCTGCTGCTCCGATTCTAGCGCGTCCTTCATGGCGCCCTGGAGAAAATGTAATAGGAGCATACAGGCATCATCACCAGCGTCACTACTGCCTCCCACATGAGAATCCTGCTCCTTCCACTATGTAACCCTCAGTCTGTGACCTCCCACATAATCAGCACACTCCTCTCCTGAAATCCTCTGTGCTGCTGGGAGGATCATGCTCCTTCCACTATGTAACCCTCAGTCTGTGACCTCCACATGATCAGCACACTCCTCTCCTGAAATCCTCTGTGCTGCTGGGAGGCTCCTGCTCCTTCCACTATGGAACTCTCAGTCTGTGACCTCTCACCTGATCAGCACACTCCTCTCCTGAAATCCTCTGTGCTGCGGGGAGGACCCTGCTCCTTCCACTAGGTAGCTCTAATTCTATGACCTCCCACATAATCAGCACACTCCTCTCCTGAAATCCTCTGTGCTGCTAGGAGGACCCTGCTCCTTCCACTATGTAATCCTCAGTCTATGACCTCCACATGATCAGCACACTCCTCTCCTGAAATACTCTGTGCTGCTAGGAGGACCCTGCTCCTTCCACTATGTAACACTCAGTCTATGACCTCCACATGATCAGCACACTCCTCTCCTGAAATCCTCTGTGCTGCTGGGAGGACCCTGCTCCTCCCACTATGTAACCCTCAGTCTATGACCTCCACACTCCTCTCCTGAAATACACTGTGCTGCTAGGAGGACCCTGCTCTTTCCACTATGTAACCCTCAGTCTATGACCTCCACACTCCTCTCCTGAAATACACTGTGCTGCTAGGAGGACTCTGCTCCTTCCACTATGTAATCCTCAGTCTATGACCTCCACATGATCAGCACACTCCTCTCCTGAAATCCTCTGTGCTGCTAGGAGGACCCTGCTCCTTCCACTATGTAACTCTCATCCTGTGACCTCCACATGATCAGCACACTCCTCTCCTGAAATCCTCTGTGCTGCTGGGAGGACCCTGCTCCTCCCACTATGTAACCCTCAGTCTGTGACCTCCCACATGCCTAGCACATTCATCTCTGCTGCTGCCTATTACTTTCACCATATAACACTAGTAAATCCTGGAAATCCTCTGTGCTCCTGTTATTTTTTTCACCCTGTAACACTTATAAAATGCTAGAAATCCTCTGTGCTGCTGTGACCACCAGGAGAGTGATGTCAAGTAAAAGACTTACCTCTTTATGCCTCTTGGTCTCCTCCAGAGAGCGCAGGATCTCCTGGTGCTCCCGCGCAGTTTGGTCCATGAGCAGTTTCATCTGTGTCACTCCATTTAGGGCATTCTCAAACTGGGTGGCGACGTACTTACCGCCCTCCTCCGAGATCTCTGCACAGCGAGCGAGAAACGATCGGAAGTCTGAGTTATCTCTGCACAGAACTTTACTGATGTAGCAGAACTGAATTTGTCATCTATCAATTTGGACATATAAATAACATGGCAGATGTTACTGGCAGACTGGTAAGTAACCACTAGACACCAGGACCATTTAACCCTTAGTCCACCAGGGATGTCTCCATTAACTCCTTCTTTACCATAGACCATTGAGAATGTCTCTGTTAACCCCAATCACTACCCTAGACCACCAGGGATGTCTTCATTAATCCGAATTCGTATCCTAGACCACCAGAGATGTCTCCTTTAACCCCAATCACTACCCTAGACCACCAGGGATGTCTTCATTAATCCGAATCCGTATCCTAGACCACCAGAGATGTCTCCTTTAACCCCAATCACTACCCTAGACCCCCAGAGATGTCTCCCTTAACCCCAATTACGGCCCTAGATCTCCAGGGATGTCTACATTATCACCACTGATGCCCTAGACCACTAGGGATCTATAACCCCACATATGTACAACCCTAGACCTCCGGAAATGTCCCATTTAGCCAGATTCACTACCCTAGACCACCAGGTTTGCAACATATATACTATTTACTGCCCTAGACCACCAGGACTGTCTTCAATAACCCATATTTACTACCATAAAGATGCCCCTCCAGGAATGCCCCTCCAGATCCAAATACTACCTTAGACCACCAGGCTTGCCTACAATAACCCCATTTACTTCTTAGACCACCGTAGATATCTCGATTAACCACACTAGACCACCAGGCTTGCCTACAATAACCCCATTTACTTCTTAGACCACCGTGGATATCTCGATTAACCACACTAGACCACCAAGCTTGCCCACATTAACCCCATTTACTGACCTAGACCACCATGGATATCTCGATTAACCACACTAGACCACCAGGAATCTCTCCAATTAACCCAACAACTAAACTCAACCATTAGACATGTCTGCACGAATCCCTTTCACTGCCCTAGACCACCAGGGATGTCTCCATGAACCCCAATTACTGCCCTCCAGGGATGTCTACATTATCACCATTTGATGCCCTATACCATCAGGGATGTCTTCCATAATCCCATGTGTGTACTACCCTAGACTTCTGGGAATGTCCTGTTTAGCCAGATTCCCTACCCTAGACCACAAGGTTCGCAATACATGTTCTAATTACTGCCCTAGACCACCAAGGCTGTCTTCATTAACCTACATTTACTGCCATAAAGATCCAGGAATGCCTCTCCAGCTCCAAATACTACCTTAGACCACCAGGCTTGCCTACAATAACCCCATTTACTGTCCTAGACCACCATGGATATCTCGATTAACCACACTAGACCACCAGGCTTGTCCACATTAACCCCATTTATTGCCCTAGACCACCATGGATATCTCGATCACCCCCATAGACCACCAGGCTTGCCTACATCAACCCCATTTACTGCCCTAGACCACCATGGATATCTCAATTAACCACACTAGACCACCAGGCTTGCCCACATTAACCCAATTTACTGCCCTAGACCACCATGGATATCTCGATCACCCCCATAGACCATTAGGCTTGCCTACATCAACCCCATTTACTACCCTAGACCACCATGGATATCTTGAGTAACCACACTAGACCACGAGAAATCTCTGCAATTAACCCATTCGCTAAACTCATGTCACACTAATCCTTTTCACTGTCCTAGACCACCAAGGATGTCCCCATTAAAGGGATAGTGATGATGTCCTGTATATTGCATGTGACAGCTACAGCAAATCTCTCACCTCATTGGTAAATATACCACACAAGACCACCAGTGATTGGCTGCAACGTTGGTGTACTGTCCAGGCATCTCACTGTTGCAGTCATGTAAACAAAACCCAGCCATGAGGATCGGAGCAGTAGTGCTAAATAGTGTAACTCAGACATCCCTTCTAACCCCTTTCACTACCCTAGACCACTAGTCCTGCATTAACCCCATTTACCCTATGGGCGCCAGATGGAGGTACTACAGTATATGCACAACATATGAAGGTGTTATGGGGTATTATATGGCACTGTATGGCAGAATACACTGTACTCACGTTTCAGGGTCTCAGGGGGCAGCAGGGCCTCAGCGGCACTGAACAGAACGACCACCGGGAGGAGGTAGAGAGCAAACGACTTCATCTCCGACTCTGGAGTCCAGCTCTAAGAACAAGAAAACATGTAGATAAAAGAGAGACCAGCACATCCAGGATCGGGAGTCAATGTGGCGACACATACTGCCGATATAATATGTTCACTTTATTTATACAGGTGGGTTCTGCAGCATTGCTCTGCCAGAGTTTCCAGGTTCATGAATAGAATGCCAGAACTATAGTGAAAACTGGCATACACACAGACAGAGCAGTTACAGTAGGAGGAAATAAGGTGGGGGCTCTACACAGGAGGCTCACCAGAGCACCAATCACTATCACGCTGATACATAAGTTAACACCCCCAATGCAGACACTTATGCATGAGATCCAGCAGAGGCCACACCTCCTGGGAGCGTGTCACAATGTAGGGAAAACAGATGTGGATTGCGTAAGCGCTTCCCAGAAGCTTATGTAATATTGTTACTGGTACCACGTGTAGAAAAGCCTGATCATCGGCACCGAAGGAAGCGCTACAGCCGCACAGGTGCTCCGGAGGGAGAGTATTCCCCCCAGTACACTGAGCCACAGCTTAAAGGGAACCTGTCATAACCTTTACGCTTCCCATACTAACGGCAGAACAAAGTAGAGACAGGTGAGTTGATTTGAGGGGTCTGTCATTTATAAGTTAAAAGTAAGTGGTTGCCGAGAACCAATATACCAAACATTGCAGACTGGGCCTGGAAAAGAGTCCCGGCCACCTGAGAAGAGTCCTGGTTATTCATGAATTCCTGCTCTCCCTGCCCACCTGCTGATGATTGACAGTCTTCTACCTAGTTTTCTCCCTTTCTCTCTAGGAGATAACTGCCAATCATCACCAGATGGGTGGGGAGAGCAGAGATTATGAATAACCATGACTCTTCTCAGGTAGATTTGACTCTTTTCAAGGCCTGAGCTGCAATGATTAAGATGCTGCTTCTCGGCAACCACTTACTTTTAGCTCATGAGTGACACACCGCTGAAATCAGCATTTCTGTCACTATTTTATAATGCCCTCAGTGAGGTCAGCATAAAGTTGATGACAGGTTCCCTTTAAAATATGCTACTCCTCCCTTTTATCAGCCATTTCAGGCCGGGAAGAGGATGACTGTAGGACAGGAGAATACAATCTATTACTCCCTGTTATAAGCCATTTCAGGCGGGGAGAGGATGACTGTAGGACAGGAGAATACAATCTACTGCTCCCTGTTATCAGACATTTCAGGGGGAGGATGACTGTAGGACAGGAGAATACAGTCTATTGCTCCCTATTATCAGCCATTTCAGGGGGGAGGATGACTGTAGAACAGGAGAATACAATCTATTACTCCCTGTTATCAGCCATTTCAGGGGAGAGGATGACTGTAGGACAGGAGAATACAGTCTATTGCTCCCTGTTATCAGCCATTTCAGTCAAGAGGATGACTGTAGGACAGGAGAATACAATCTATTGCTCCCTGTTATCAGCCATTTCAGGCCTGGGAGAGGATGGCTTTAGGACAGGAGAATACAATCTATTGCTCCCTGTTATCAGCCATTTCAGGCCTGGGAGAGGATGGCTTTAGGACAGGAGAATACAATCTATTGCTCCCTGTTATCAGACATTTCAGGGGAGAAGATGACTGTAGGACAGGAGAATACAATCTATTGCTCCCTGTTATCAGCCATTTCAGAGGAGAGGATGACTGTAGGACAGGAGAATACAATCTATTGCTCCCTGTTATCAGCTATTTCAGGCCGGGGAGAGGATGACTGTAGGACAGGAGAATACAATCTATTACTCCCTGTTATCAGACATTACAGGGGAGAGGATGACTGTAGGACAGGAGAATACAATCTATTGCTCCCTGTTATCAGCCATTTCAGGAGAGAGGATGACTGTAGGTCAGGAGAATACAATCTATTGCTCCCTGCTATCAGCCATTTCAGGGGAGAGGATGACTGTAGGACAGGAGAATACAATCTATTGCTCCCTGTTATGAGCCATTTCAGGGGAGAGGATGACTGTAGGACAGGAGAATACAATCGCTCACTGTTATCAGACATTTCAGGGGAGAAGATGACTGTAGGACAGGAGAATACAATCTATTACTCCCTGTTATCAGACATTTCAGGGGAGAGGATGACTGTAGGACAGGAGAATACAATCTATTGCTCCCTGTTATGAGCCATTTCAGGGGAGAGGATGACTGTAGGACAGGAGAATACAATCGCTCACTGTTATCAGACATTTCAGGGGAGAAGATGACTGTAGGACAGGAGAATACAATCTATTACTCCCTGTTATCAGACATTTCAGGGGAGAGGATGACTGTAGGACAGGAGAATACAATCTATTGCTCCCTGTTATCAGACATTTCAGGGGGGAGGATGACTGTAGGACAGGAGAATACAGTCTATTGCTCCCTATTATCAGCCATTTCAGGGGGGAGGATGACTGTAGAACAGGAGAATACAATCTATTACTCCCTGTTATCAGCCATTTCAGGGGAGAGGATGACTGTAGGACAGGAGAATACAATCTATTACTCCCTGTTATAAGCCATTTCAGGCGGGGAGAGGATGACTGTAGGACAGGAGAATACAATCTACTGCTCCCTGTTATCAGACATTTCAGGGGGGAGGATGACTGTAGGACAGGAAAATACAGTCTATTGCTGCCTATTATCAGCCATTTCAGGGGGGAGGATGACTGTAGAACAGGAGAATACAATCTATTACTCCCTGTTATCAGCCATTTCAGGGGAGAGGATGACTGTAGGACAGGAGAATACAGTCTATTGCTCCCTGTTATCAGCCATTTCAGGCAAGAGGATGACTGTAGGACAGGAGAATACAATCTATTGCTCCCTGTTATCAGCCATTTCAGGAGAGAGGATGACTGTAGGTCAGGAGAATACAATCTATTGCTCCCTGCTATCAGCCATTTCAGGGGAGAGGATGACTATAGGACAGGAGAATACAATCTATTGCTCCCTGTTATCAGCCATTTCAGGCCGGGGAGAGGATGACTGTAGGACAGGAGAATACAATCTATTGCTCCCTGTTATCAGCCATTTCAGGCCTGGGAGAGGATGGCTGTAGGACAGGAGAATACAATCTATTGCTCCCTGTTATCAGACATTTCAGGGGAGAAGATGACTGTAGGACAGGAGAATACAATCTATTGCTCCTTGTTATCAGCCATTTCAGAGAAGAGGATGACTGTAGGACAGGAGAATACAATCTATTGCTCCCTGTTATCAGCTATTTCAGGCCGGGGAGAGGATGACTGTAGGACAGGAGAATACAATCTATTGCTCCCTGTTATCAGCCATTTCAGGAGAGAGGATGACTGTAGGTCAGGAGAATACAATCTATTGCTCCCTGCTATCAGCCATTTCAGGGGAGAGGATGACTGTAGGACAGGAGAATACAATCTATTGCTCCCTGTTATCAGCCATTTCAGGGGAGAGGATGACTGTAGGACAGGAGAATACAATCTATTGCTCCCTGTTATCAGCCATTTCAGGGGAGAGGATGACTGTAGGACAGGAGAATACAATCGCTCACTGTTATCAGACATTTCAGGGGAGAAGATGACTGTAGGACAGGAGAATACAATCTATTACTCCCTGTTATCAGACATTTCAGGGGAGAGGATGACTGTAGGACAGGAGAATACAAAATATTGCTCCCTGTTATCAGACATTTCAGGGGGGAGGATGACTGTAGGACAGGAGAATACAATCTATTACTCCCTGTTATCAGCCATTTCAGGGGAGAGGATGACTGTAGGACAGGAGAATACAGTCTATTGCTCCCTGTTATCAGCCATTTCAGGCAAGAGGATGACTGTAGGACAGGAGAATACAATCTATTGCTCCCTGTTTTTAGACATTTCAGGAGAGAGGATGACTGTAGGTCAGGAGAATACAATCTATTGCTCCCTGCTATCAGCCATTTCTGGGGAGAGGATGACTGTAGGACAGGAGAATACAATCTGTTGCTCCCTGTTATCAGCCATTTCAGGCTGGGGAGAGGATGACTGTAGGACAGGAGAATACAATCTATTACTCCCTGGTTTCAGCCATTACAGGGGAGAGGATGACTGTAGGACAGGAGAATATAATCTATTGCTCCCTGTTATCATCTATTTCAGGGGAGAGGATGACTGTAGTACAGGAGAATACAATCCATTACTCCCTGTTATCAGACATTTTAGGGGAGAGGATGACTGTAGGACACGATAATACAGTCTATCGCTCCCTGTTATCAGCCATTTCAGGCGGGAACAGGAGAATACAATCTATTGCTCCCTGTTATCAGCCATTTCAGGGGAGAGGATGACTGTAGGACAGGAGAATACAATCTATTGCTCCCTGTTATCAGCCATTTCAGGCGGGGAGAGGATGACTGTAGAACAGGAGAATACAATCTGTTGCTCCTTGTTATCAGCTATTTCAGGCTGGGGAGAGGATGACTGTAGGACAGGAGAATACAATCTATCACTCCCTGTTATCAGCCATTTCAGGGGAGAGGATGACTGTAGGACAGGAGAATACAATCTATTGCTCCCTGTTATCAGACATTTCAGGGGAGAGGATGACTGTAGGACAAGAGAATACAATCTATTGCTCCCTGTTATCAGCCATTTCAGGCCGGGGAGAGGATGACTGTAGGACAGGAGAATACAATCTATTGCTCCCTGTTATCAGCCCAGCCATTTCAGTCCGGGGAGAGGATGGCTGTAGGACAAGAGAATACAATCTATTGCTCCCTGTTATCAGACATTTCAGGGGAGAAGATGACTGTAGGACAGGAGAATACAATCTATTGCTCCCTGTTATCAGCCATTTCAGAGGAGAGCATGACTGTAGGACAGGAGAATACAATCTATTGCTCCCTGTTATCAGCTATTTCAGGCCGGGGAGAGGATGACTGTAGGACAGGAGAATACAATCTATTGCTCCCTGTTATCAGACATTACAGGGGAGAGGATGACTGTAGGTCAGGAGAATACAATCTATTGCTCCCTGTTATCAGCCATTTCAGGGGAGAGGATAACTGTAGGACAGAAGAATACAATCGCTCACTGTTATCAGACATTTCAGGGGAGAGGATGACTGTAGGACAGGAGAATACAATCTACTGCTCCCTGTTATCAGACATTTCAGGGGAGAAGATGACTGTAGGACAGGAGAATACAATCTATTACTCCCTGTTATCAGACATTTCAGGGGAGAGCATGACTGTAGGACAGGAGAATACAATCTACTGCTCCCTGTTACATACCTCCCAACTTTTAAAAATTGCAAAGAGGGACAATGTCTGCGGCGCGCATCACGGCAATTTTTTTTTATACTAGGCCACGCCTCTAACTCCACCCAAAACATAATTACTGGAGCTTCTGTGCAATTTTTTCTTGTGCTTCAATGTCCATATAAATATTAGCACATAAATAATCAGATTATAGATATTTTAAAGTCAAAATTGCACCAAATAATAAAGTTTTGATATAATATGCAGGTAGAAACCATGCAGACACTTTAGTAAGCAGCAAATTTAGTAAATGTATTAATGCACATTTATGCATTAATTCCCTAGGTCAAAAAGAGGGACATTTAAAAATCGAAGAGGGACAGAGGGACATGGGTCAAAAAGAGGGACTGTCCCTCCAAAAGAGGGACACTTGGGAGGTATGCTGTTATCAGACATTTCAGGCGGGGAGAGGATGACTGTAGGACAGGAGAATACAATCTATTACTTCCTGTTATCAGCCATTTCAGGTTGGGCAGATGCTAACTGTAGGACAGAAGAATATCAAGTGTCATTGTTCCTTTAAGAATTAGCTGCACCATTATTTTTATGCTGTTTGCTTTTTTATTATTACAGTCTGCAGGCGGATCGGTGGTGGTGGGGGTCATCCACAGATGTTCTCCCTGAGGGGCCTGGGGGTGACCTTGACTGGTGACGCAGAGACTTCTGCCTCAGCCAGGAATCTGACGAGAAGGGTAACAGCCGCTGGAAATCGGAGACTAATGATAGTGTTATCACTTTATAATTATTAGTGTCTGACACATTACAAGCATAAAAGACAATAAAATGTTGTCAGAAACTCTCTCCAGCTTTTTTTTAATGATATCTGAATCCTGAAAATCTATGGGACATTATGGAAATCCAAGAACTTGTCACCCATCGCTCCGAGACTGTTGAATGGTCACTCAGCCTCGTTTTACATCATACAAGTATATCACAATGGGAACATTTCTCTCACAGGGAAACCTGAAAAACTGTAACATGGAAACTGTCAGCAAGCTGCTGTTGATGGATCTGTTAGTCTTTATTCAGTATTTGAAAAGTGTTGTGTCATCTTAGACATTGGTGGCATGTCGCTTGGATATGCCACCAATGTCAGATAGGTTTGGGTCCCAACATCTCCTAAACAGGACACCCCAGGGCGCTGCACTCCATTGATTTCTATGGGACTGCACATAATTACCGTGAGCGCGCTCTGCTATTTCCGGTAGACCTGTAGACATGAATGGAGCAGTGAACATGCAAGCACGGTACGCTCTCTTTCACTTTCAGAGGCCCGTTCTGGAAATAGGTGGGGCCCTCAGAGGTGGGACCCTCACATATCTGACTGATGAAGTATCCTTGTAATATGTCATCACAGTCTTAGATGATCCAACTCCTTTAAGATGCCCTTTGGTGAAAAGATAGGTATCTGATTATTAACCTCTTGTTGCCCTTCTCATTAACAATGTACTGTACAATGGAGGTGTCTGTCATAAGGGGGACTGTCAGCGAATGAAGTGAAAGAACTAAATAAGCATGTCCATCAAGAGCAGCTTGTTGACAGTTTCCAGTAGCAACATTTTTTTAACTACAGCAAAATTGAACTAAAAGCAGCCAAAATGGCAATGAAATATTACAATGGTGCAATATTTATTTCTGCTGACTGCGGAGGCAAAGTTCATGAGTGCAGGGATCTACTTTAACTACTATGACCACTGAGGTCATATGTATGGAGCAAGACTATCCCCAGCCTGATCCACAAAACAGGAAAAGTATAACCCCCACATGAGCCCCTTAATGTCACACTAACCCCCCAATCAGGTAAAAAAAGGTAAAGATGGCAGAGCGGAGTTTACTGCATTTCCTATCCTCAGAGAGTTATCACTGTGTTATCTGTGGTGTTACATAGGACTGCAGGTGACATCTACTACATTATCTGTACAGAGAGTTATCACTGTGTTATCTGTGATGTTACATAGGACTGCAAGTGACATCTACTACATCATCTGTACTCAGAGAGTTATCACTGTGTTATCTGTGGTGTTACATAGGACTGCAGGTATCATCTACTACATTATCTGTACTCAGAGAGTTATCCAGGGGCGTCGCTAGGGCTTTTTAGGGCCCCGAATCAATCTACCACTGCCCCGAACCTCGGGACTGGTGGAGACAGCTGCAGTGAGACCAGATCCTCTAAGGGGGCCCCCTGCTTCAGTCGGGACTCCAGAGTGGGGAATTTCCCAGGTTAGGAGTCCCTGCTTTGACTCCATATATGGCTATGTCCATATATGGAGTTAGTGTTATGAACCGTGAAAGGGGTATTCCCCACTATGCTTGGGAACACTCTGTATATTTATAAGTCTAGTTTAGACTCTAATTTTAAAATACTCATGTGGGGATTTGAACTCACAACCTTCTACATTACAAGCAAGTACCTTAACCACTGGGCTATGGAGCTCAGTGTTAAGCAAATAATGAAAAACCTCATAGAAGTTCTCTTGTATAATGCAAGAGAACCTCTTAGGAGGTTTGTCAATATCAGAGAAATCTCTATGAGGTTTTTCACCATTGACTTAACACTGAGCTCAGTAGCCCAGTGGTTAAGGTACTTGCCTGTAATGTAGTAGGTTGTGAGTTCAAATCCCCACAGGAAATTTTGAAAATAAAGGCTAAATAAAGCTTAAGTACACAGCCTGTCATTTTGGGGTGTGTTTATTACTTTTTATTCAATTTTCTTGGGAGATAAAGTGTTCTGTTACACCATATAGGCAAACTTTTTTTCAATATTTTAAAAGTATGGGTGTTTTTGCATGCCTATAATGCCATTTTGTTCTTTTTTTGTGTGGAGAATGGGGTGATTTTACGTTTTTTTAAATATTTTCAAAACTTTTTTTTTACTTTTTAAGTCCCCTAAGTGGACCACAACTTCCAATCATCAGATGTAAATTGATCCATTAGTCTGTATTGAAATCATTATATCACAGTTCACTGCTGCCACCTAGTGGCCTGAACTGGGATATACTAACAATGAACCTGGAAGCCTGGTACAGGCTGAGGCTTATTTACAGAACAGGGTGCTTTCACCAATCTTCGCTGGTGGAAAGCGTGCCTGAAGAGAAATCCCGCGTCAGGACGTAGTATGCGCACGATGACCTGACGCTGCATATGGGGGTTGAGTGGGCTCATATGGGGGCTGATGGGGGCTGAGTGGGCTGATTTGAGGTCTGATGGGGGCTGAGTGGGCTGATTTAAGGTCTGATGGGGGCTGAGTGGGCTGATCTGAGGTCTGATGGGGGCTAAGTGGGCTGATCTGAGGTCTGATGGGGCTGATTTAAGGTCTGATGGGGGCTGAGTGGGCTGATTTAAGGTCTGATGGGGGCTGAGTGGGCTGATCTGAGGTCTGATGGGGGCTGAGTGGGCTGATCTGAGGTCTGATGGGGCTGAGTGGGCTGATCTGAGGTCTGATGGGGGCTGAGTGGGCTGATTTAAGGTCTGATGGGGGCTTAGTGGGCTGATTTAAGGTCTGATGGGGGCTGAGTGGGCTGATCTGAGGTCTGATGGGGGCTGAGTGGGCTGATTTGAGGTCTGATGGGGGCTGAGTGGGCTGATCTGAGGTCTGATGGGGTCGGAAAAGGTGATCTGAGGTCTGATGAAAAATATTTTTTTCTTATTTTGCTACTCTAAAATCTGTGGTGCGTCTTATAAAGCGAAAAATACAGTAACTGTGTTGTTAGCGCATTATTACAAAATTTTTGGCCCCACTTTTGATTTTGCCCAGAGCCACATTTTGTCTAAAACCGGCCCCGGCTGGGGGGGTGACTGTGGGGGTTTTTATGCCGGGGGGTGTGACTGTGGGGGATTGTATGCCGGGGGGGGGGGGGGCGACTGAGGGCCATATTCATTGGGGCTTGGGCCCCGGATCTTTTGAGACCCTAGCAACGCCTCTGGAGTTATCACTGTGTTATCTGTGGTGTTACATAGGACTGCAGGTGACATCTACTACATTATCTGTACTCAGAGAGTTATCATTGTGTTATCTGTGGTGTTACATAGGACTGCAGGTGACATCTACTACATTATCTGTACTCAGAGATTTATCACTGTGTTATCTGTGGTGTTACATAGGACTGCAGGTGACATCTACTACATTATCTGTACTCAGAGAGTTATCACTGTGTTATCTGTGGTGTTACATAGGACTGCAGGTGACATCTACTACATTATCTGTACTCAGAGAGTTATCACTGTGTTATCTGTGGTGTTACATAGGACTGCAGGTGACATCTACTACATTATCTGTACTCAGAGAGTTATCACTGTGTTATCTGTGGTGTTACATAGGACTGCAGGTGACATCTACTACATTATCTGTACTCAGAGAGTTATCACTGTGTTATCTGTGGTGTTACATAGGACTGCAGGTAACATCTACTACATGATCTGTACTCAGAGAGTTATCACTGTGTTATCTGTGGTGTTACATAGGACTGCAGGTGACATCTACTACATGATCTGTACTCAGAGAGTTATCACTGTGTTATCTGTGGTGTTACATAGGACTGCAGGTGACATCTACTACATTATCTGTACTCAGAGAGTTATCACGGTGTTATCTGTGGTGTTACATAGGACTGCAGGTAACATCTACTACATGATCTGTACTCAGAGAGTTATCACTGTGTTATCTGTGGTGTTACATAGGACTGCAGGTGACATCTACTACATTATCTGTACTCAGAGAGTTATCATTGTGTTATCTGTGGTGTTACATAGGACTGCAGGTAACATCTACTACATGATCTGTACTCAGAGAGTTATCACTGTGTTATCTGTGGTGTTACATAGGACTGCAGGTGACATCTACTACATTATCTGTACTCAGAGAGTTATCCCTGTGTTATCTGTGGTGTTACATAGGACTGCAGACGACATCTACTACATTATCTGCATTCAGAGAGTTATCACTGTGTTATCTGTGGTGTTACATAGGACTGCAGGTGACATCTACTACATTATCTGTACTCAGAGAGTTATCCCTGTGTTATCTGTGGTGTTACATAGGACTGCAGACGACATCTACTACATTATCTGCATTCAGAGAGTTATCACAGTGTTATCTGTGGTGTTACATAGGACTGCAGGTGACATCTACTACATTACCTATACTCAGAGAGTTATCACTGTGTTACCTGTGGTGTTACATAGGACTGCAGGTGACCTCTACTACATTACCTATACTCAGAGAGTTATCACTGTGTTATCTGTGGTGTTACATAGGACTGCAGGTGACATCTACTACATTATCTGTACTCAGAGAGTTATCTCTGTGTTATCTGTGGTGTTACATAGGACTGCAGGTGACATCTACTACAGTATCTGTACTCAGAGAGTTATCACTGTGTTATCTGTGGTGTTACATAGGACTGCAGGTGACATCTACTACATTATCTGTACTCAGAGAGTTATCACTGTGTTATCTCTGGTGTTACATAGGACTGCAGGTGACATCTACTACATTATCTGTACTCAGAGAGTTATCACTGTGTTATCTGTGGTGTTACATAGGACTGCAGGTGACATCTACTACATTATCTGTACTCAGAGAGTTATCACTGTGTTATCTGTGGTGTTACATAGGACTGCAGGTGACATCTAGTACATTATCTGTACTCAGAGAGTTATCACTGTGTTATCTGTGGTGTTACATAGGACTGCAGGTGACATCTACTACATTATCTGTACTCAGGGAGTCATCACTGTGTTATCTGTGGTGTTACATAGGACTGCAGGTAACATCTACTACATTATCTGTACTCAGAGAGTCATCACTGTGTTATCTGTGGTGTTACATAGGACTGCAGGTGACATCTACTACACTATCTGTACTCAGAGAGTTATCACTGTGTTATCTCTGGTGTTACATAGGACTGCAGGTGTCATCTACTATATTATCTGTACTCAGAGAGTTATCACTGTGTTATCTGTGGTGTTACATAGGACTGCAGGTGACATCTACTACATTATCTGTACTCAGAGAGTTATCACTGTGTTATCTGTGGTGTTACATAGGACTGCAAGTAACATCTACTACATTATCTGTACTCAGAGAGTTATCACTGTGTTATCTGTGGTGTTACATAGGACTGCAGGTGACATCTACTACATTATCTGTACTCAGAGAGTTATCACTGTGTTATCTGTGGTGTTACATAGGACTGCAGGTGACATCTACTACATTATCTATACTCAGAGAGTTAATACTGTGTTATCTGTGGTGTTACATAGGACTGCAGGTGACATCTACTACATTATCTGTACTCAGAGAGTTATCACTGTGTTATCTGTGGTGTTACATAGGACTGCAGGTGACATCCACTACATTATCTGTACTCAGAGAGTTATCACTGTGTTATCTGTGGTGTTACATAGGACTGCAGGTGACATCTACTACATTATCTGTATTCAGAGTTATCACTGTGTTATCAGTGGTGTTACATAGGACTGCAGGTGACATCTACTACATTATCTGTACTCAGAGTTATCACTGTGTTATCAGTGGTGTTACATAGGACTGCAGTTGATATCTGCTGTGCTTTTATTATATTATAGTGTACACAGAAAACTGACACATGACAATTTGAGCTCTGCTACGTCTGTAGTTCTCCAAAGTAAAGTCGAAAACCTGAATACAATTCTACAACTCCATCTTTGATGTGTCTTATATAATGATATATAATGTATCAGTGATGGGAGGCAGACTGTGTACATGGCTACAGAATATGTCAGCAGCACATAAACAATAACTAAGAAATCATAAGAAATATAATTATGACATCATATTACTGATACGGTGACCTGGTCCTAACAGGTCCATCCCTATGAGGACTGGTGGTGCCACAAGGCAGAGCCTCTTACCTGGGAGCTGTCCGTCTGCCTGATGTGCAAGGTCTGCAGACAGTCCTGAGATGCTCAGATATATAAGCAGGGCCTCCTATACAGGATCCTGAGTCATCAGCAAGGAATGTACCACCAGCAGCAAACAGTCTGCAGAGCTTTCTGGAAGAGAGTCTGAGCTCACAGCCGCAGTACAGCCAGCAGGCCGGCAGAGGGCGCTCTAGAGACTGTACCAGAGTATAAACACCATTCTAATGTAATGTAATGTATCCTATGGCGGCAGCAGCAACAGCACACCACTAGATGGCAGACAGGAGAAAGTCATTTTTATGCATCACTTCTCAGAAAAGGTCTTGAGAAATCTTTTATTTGTGCTGCAGTCACGTGGGTGAGGTCTGCAGGATTAGAATAAGTGTGCAAAAACATGAGCGGTAACTAAATGTCACGGCCGCGTTCTAAATTTCGACCTTTTATGTGGATTGAGCAATGGATGACTTGTTTCTTCTCTGTCTTGATAAAAAAAAAGGATGCTCCTTAAAGGGGTATTCCCATCTCACAATTGTAGTTTGTATAGTTAGATATAGCCATACCAATATTATTACTAATAGAATGTATTTATATAAAATGTACCGTTTAGAAGATTTTCCTATTTCTATATCCATTGTCCCACACACATCAGTCAGGCCGTTGCCCCTAGTTACGACCACTGTGGCCATGTAGTAGTGGTGGCCGGCTTGCTCTTGTTCACACCTTCTCTGAGGTAACTGCTGTATTGTGAACGCACATTACATGAGCATGTGGGGAGACACATCTCAGGGGACTTTCACATCTGCGTTTTGGACGCTACCAGTCCACAACACAATGGTCAGGATCCGTCCAAACCGCAGACTTTATAAACGGATCCTGCTCCATAGAGATGAATTGATCTTGGAACAAGATCCGTTTCTCTGCGTTTTGGAAGCGCAGACAAAAATGCTACAACCCTAAGATGTGTCTCCTCATGCTCATGCAATGTGCGTTCACGATACAGCAGTTACCTCAGAGCGGGTTTGAACAAGAGCAAGCTGACCACCACTACTACATGGCTGCGGTGGTTGTAACCAGGGGCAACGACCTGACAGATGTATGTGGGACAATGGAAATACAAATAGGAAAATCTTCTAAACAGTACATTTTATATAAATATATTCTATTAGTAATAATATTGGTATTGCTATATCTAACTATACAAACTACATTTGTGAGATGGGAATACCCCTTTAAGGTCTAGGGTTGCTGGGTTTTAAACAGCAGATACTTGGAGGCAAAATGTTGCTGATTATGGACATTTAGACATTTAACCCCCTCAGATACTGTTTTTAATTGTGAACATGGCATCTGAGAGGTGAAACCACAGGAGCTTTGTGCTCCTGGTGCCTGAACGCCCCCTCATGTATCAACACTCAGAGGAATCCAAGGCTACCACAGCAATGTTCCTGTGGAGCTCTGCCTGTGGGCTCAATAGAAAGATAGAAAATCTCCTAAAGACTGTAACGGTAAGCAGATGATCACATTTTACCCCTTCCGTACTGCCCCACGTAAAAATATGTCTGTGGTCGGGTATTTAAAAATGGTGCCTGCTCGCGAGCAGAACGGGCGCCACAGCCGCCAGTTGCCTGTTGTTTCATACAGCAGGCACCCACAGACAATGTCATTACACAGGTCGCGGACATTTAACGCTTCAGATGCCCTGGTCAAACCTGACCAAGCCATCTGAGTGTGTGAAATTCCTTAACCATGCACTTCCAGGTATGCTCCAGTTCCCTTTGGTGGAGATCGGGAGAGCCAGAGCTTGTCAAACCTGACCATGCCATCTGAGCATGTGAAAACCCGGAACCGTGCGCTTCCAGGTATGCTCCAGTTCGCCTCGGCAGAGATCGGGAGAGCCGGAGCTTGTATGTAGCAGCCCCTGTTATAGAGAATGACATCATGGGTATCGACACATGTAAAAACGCCTGTACTATTAAAATACAAAAATATTTATTCCATACAGCCGATTCGCAGTTTTGTGGTCACTTCTCCCACAAAATAAAAGTGATCAAAAAGTCATACACACCCCAAAATGGTATAACTGAAAAGTAAAGATCATCATGCAAAAACTGAGTCCTCACATAGAATATGGCAACTAAAGGAATAAAATTATTTTTCATGGCCATTTTTTAACCCTTTGTGCATCCATTTTCTGGCCATACCATATTTTCAACTGCATTTTGCATCCAGAGGAATTTCAATGGATTATCCAAACCCCTACAGTACACATAATGTCCTCCATAGTGGCTCCATCTTTTTTTTTTGACTGCTGACAAAAAAAAAAAAACCTCTCCCACTTGCACGTGCAGGGACATTCGTTCCTCCCTAGAGGCAGAAGGACCTGACGCTCAGAGCCTGATCAGGTGACGTCATCATGCAGGGAGCGCAGGTCCTGCTGCTTCCAGTGAGCAGTGAGTGTCTGCGTACGTGCAAGTGGTTGAGGTAATTTTTTTTTTTAATTTTAACCCCTGAAATACCCGTTTTAACAACCGTTCCATGGGTGGACTCCCATCTAAAGGGCTGTTAAAACAGTCCAATTGATTTCACGGCTAAAAATACGACATGTCCTACTTTCTGACGGTCGCTATTCTTTGTCCGGTAAAGAAATGGCTGTGTGACCAGCCTCATAGACGTTAATTGGTTAAAAAAAATGGCCGGGTGCCATTAAACTGCCCTCACACCGCCATTTTTCATGTTCAAGTGCATATAGGCTAAAGAACATCGATCCCCTCCTTTTAGCCTCTCCAAAATACAGTCCCATGTAAATAACATCACTCCCCCCACCAGCCACCTCCAATATACAGTCCCATGTAAATAACATCACTCCCCCACCAGCCACCTCCAATATACAGTCCCATGTAAATAACATCACTCCCTCCACCAGCCACCTCCAATATACAGTCCCATGTAAATAACATCACTCCCCCACCAGCCACCTCCAGTATACAGTCCCATGTAAATAACATCACTCCCTCCACCAGCCACCTCCAATATACAGTCCCATGTAAATAACATCACTCCCCCACCAGCCACCTCCAATATACAGTCCCATGTAAATAACATCACTCCCCCACCAGCCACCTCCAGTATACAGTCCCATGTAAATAACATCACTCCCCCCACCAGCCACCTCCAATATACAGTCCCATGTAAATAACATCACTCCCCCACCAGCCACCTCCAATATACAGTCCCATGTAAATAACATCACTCCCCCACCAGCCACCTCCAATATACAGTCCCATGTAAATAACATCACTCCCTCCACCAGCCACCTCCAATATACAGTCCCATGTAAATAACATCACTCCCTCCACCAGCCACCTCCAATATACAGTCCCATGTAAATAACATCACTCCCCCCACCAGCCACCTCCAATATACAGTCCCATGTAAATAACATCACTCCCCCTCCAGCCACCTCCAATATACAGTCCCATGTAAATAACATCACTCCCCCACCAGCCACCTCCAATATACAGTCCCATATACATAAAATCACTCTCTATCTACAGCCCCCTCTAACATACAGTCCCATGTAAATAGCATCATTCCCTCCCTCCACAGTAGCATCTACGATGGCCTATAAACATGCAGAGTAACTATCCAGATTCCCAGTCCTGGCTATGCTCCTGCGGCTCACCGTTTGATCAGTGGAGTTACTGACTTTTATCTTATGTACATGGCTCTTCTCCCTATCTCTAACATGTTTTCCACTCCTCTTCCCCCTTCTCTCTCAGTTTGTCTTTTCTTTCACTCCTTTCTTAGGCCTCTTTCACACTAGCTTTAGCACGGATCCGGCACCTAAAGGGTGCCAACGGATCCGTGCTAACGCTATACATGCGTGGAGCCGGAGCAGCGCTCCGGCCCCACACATGAACACACATTGAAACAAGACACAGACATACATACAAACAAACATACAGACATACATACAAACAAACATACAGACATACATACATACATACATACATACACACATACATACTCACATACTCCAGGGACGCCGGCAGAACGTCTTCACGCGCCTCCTGCGCGCAGTGATGACGATTCCCCACAGCGCCCTCTGCTGGGCGCAGTGGGGAAACGTCATAGCTATAACGGAACTCATTATAGCCCCTATAACAGAACTCAATACCGGAATTTAAAAACGCTAATGTGAAAGTAGCCTTACTCTTACTTTCCACTTGCTTTTTCACCCGTAGACTCTACCTCATCTACAAAAAAAATATTGTGTAGTGGAGGACGCCACAGCCTTTATGACCTACATGAAGTGAAGCAACACAGTGGCAGACCCCATAGCCTCCCTTCTCTCTCTTCTCTTTCTTGGTTTCAATAATTTTTATTGAGGATTTTTTAAGAAAGAGAGTACAACATGTACATGAGCAACATAAACACAAAAATAAAGCAAAGCAATACAATGCCTTCAAGTCGTCTGTGATCTCTCTTCTCTTTCTTACTTATGCTCTCTCTCTCTCTCATTTTCAGTTTCTCTTTCCTGTGTTTTCCCTCTTACTCTCTTTTTTGCCCTCAGCCTGGCCAATTCATTTCTTACCTTCTGCTTCTTACAAATAACCTGCACTAAGTAAAACCACCAGGGGTGGTGGAGGACCCCATAGCCTTCCCTTTCTCATCTCTCTGTTTCTCTCACCTCTATGTATTTCTTTTCTCATGTTTTTTTTTCTACGACTCTTTTTTTCTCTACTTAAAGGGAACCTGTCATCTCCGAAACCCCCCCTGAACTAGAGTAAGTGTTGTATAGTGTAAGTGATGCTGAATCCGAATATGTAAGTTTTATCTTCATACTCACTTCCATTCTGACGCTGTGCACCCACAAACCTTCAGTAAAATGCACTCAGTGGACTCCAGTGCTCACTCACATAATGGAGAGGACTCAAAGAAGAGTCCACTGAGTGCATTTTGCTGCAGGTTTGTCAGAGCACAGCGTCAGAATGGAAGTGAGTATGAAGATAAAGCTTACATATTCGGATTCAGCATCACTTACACTATACACCGCTTACTCTAGTTCAGGGGGTGTTTCGGTGATGACAGGTTCCCTTTAAGCACTCCCACCTCAGCCTCTGCCCTATATCAATGACAATAACCAGGGGTGCCGGTGGACCCCAAAGACATTACTTTCTCATACATTTTCATATCTCTCTCTGTCTATCATTTCTTTCTCTCCCTCTTTCTTTTTCCCTCTCCCCTTCCTTTCTCTCACTTTCAGTCTCTACTTAATAACTTATATCAAGTAATATAACCAGAGTTGGTGGAGGACCCATAGCCTTCCCTTTCTCATCTCTCTCATATTATTACTTCTTCTCTATCTCTGTCTTCTTTCTCATTTCTCTCTCGCCCTCTTTTCACTCATTCCTTGATTACTCTCATCCCCAGCCTCTATTTTACAACCTGTATAAAGCAAATTAACCAGGACCCCATTGCCATTCCTTCATTTCTCTCATATCTTCTCTCTCTTGTCTCTCTTTCATTTTTCTCTTGCTTTCTTTCCCCTTAGCCTTTACTTCATGACCTATAATCAAGTAGCATAACCAGAGGTGGTGGAGGACCCCATAGCCTCCCTTTCTCTTTCTCATATCTGTCTTTTATGTTCTCTCTCTTCTCGTTCTCTTATTTCTCACTTTCCTCTCTTCATCTCTTTTCCCGTCTCTTGATTACTTTCACTATCAGCCTCTACTTTATGAGCTACATCAATTTACATTGTCAGGGGTGGTGGGGAAACCCATAGCCGTCCCCTTTTGTTGATAGCTGGGTGAGTAGAAATCATCCACATACTCAGCTTATACTCTACATTATTATAGTCATGTTATGTGTCCCAATTTCTTGCTTATTTCTAGAAGTTAGCTAAATTTTTGCAAAAACTTTTATCAATCATCTCCCCATTTCCTGGGCATCTCTTGAACAGCAGATCTCCGTGTATTCAGTGCACTGGCTCCAGAGGTGGATATTTATCCAGGTGCAGGGAGCATGGTTATAAAGGGTGCAGAGGCGGTAATCACACTGGAGCTGTGAGGCCAAATGCCCCTCTGCTACCTAAAAAGACACCAGAACCATAAATGATAGATGGCAGGTGGGAGCCCTGCTACAGATTTTGCATTGGGCTCCTAAAGCTTCAATTTGCACTTTATGCTGCCCTGATGCTGTCAAGTACTTCCAGAACAAGTCACATGGGCACAGTGCCCAGCCAATCAGAATTAAAGGCTTGTGTTTAAAGGGGCTTTCCGGTAGTATAATATTGATGACCTAGCCTCAGGATACGTCATCGATATCTAATTGGTGGGGGTCCGACTCCTGGCACACCCGTCGATCAACTGTCTGAAGAGGCTGAATCGATCCGTGATCCTCCTACTAGGCCAGTGACATCACATTAATCAGTCACATGGCCTGTGTGCAGCTCCACCCTATTCATACTTCCACTCTCCAATGGATGGCACTATGCTTGGTAAGCTGTGAGGATGCCACAGCGCTCAACCCTTTCCAACATCTCAGGTCTGATATTGATGACCTATCTCAAGGATAGGCGGTCAGTACTCCTTTAATTCGCCAAGGCTTGTCTGTTCCGGTAATTTGCTGTATATTGTTTGACGGCTCTTCAGCTTCATCTCCTCTGCACCACATATTCAGATCTGCCACATCAGTGTTAGTAAAACCTCTGACTCATGTGGCTGCCATCTTCAACTACCTGCTACAGTACCGCATACACAGCACCGCTATATCACCGGTACTGAACAGCAGAAAGGACTTGAGAAGGAGAAAGTTTGATGACAATGAGGAATGCCAGCTCTTCATCATTTCCAGAACTCATCCAACATCTGCATAATGAGCTGGTATTTTGGCCCCCGGCCAGTCCAGAAATAAATAGAGGAACTCGATTAATAGCCGGCAGCCACGGTTGCGTCACATGGACGTGCCGCTTTCCCGCTGACATTTGGCCATCAGCTGTCTGCATGAATCTAATCACTCATTTATATTTAACGAGGCGCTGACCTCCATGAACTTCCCTCATCAATGGTAACCTCAGGCCGAGCTGAGACAAGCAAACGTACGGCAAGGATTACCGGTCACATACAGACAACCCAGAGGCTATCTTCATGATATATACAGGGCATTGCATAAGTATTCAACACCCCCAATAAGTTAACAGGTTTACCCTCTACGAATTACAAATGACACTCAGATGGTTGCACGCTGGATATTTATTGTCAGCAGAGTTTTGCAATTAAAATTGGTGAGTCCTACAGTACTTGAATAAGTATTCAACCCCCGGCTACTGCTTGGTAGAACCATATTCTGCTTCGGTAATAGTTTTTATTCTGTTAGGTTACATTTCTTGCAGCTTTTGGACACTGCTTAGGGGTCATTTTGCTGTAAGGTAGATTTGCTACTGATTGATTGGACGGCAGATCCTGGATGTGATTGAGATCTCGACTGCCACTCGACCACCTCTGCGGCGTTGCTTCGGCCGTGTGATGAGAGATGCTGCAGAATGAAGGCTTACTTGCAGTATTTTTTTCACCATTCATACGTCTTTCAGTTTTATGTGGCTTCCTAGTCCTTATTCAGGAAACAAATCCCCACTTTTCATGGGGTTGAATATATTGGCAACACACTTTTATAATATACACAGCAAATATCTTTTATGTTATCATCTAGTGAGATGGATCAGTGACGCTACCTACACTACTTAAAAAAAGTTAGGGATATTTGGCTTGTGGGTGAAATTTCAGGATGAACCTAAAATGCCCTCTAACCTTTACAGGTGAACTTAATGTGACCTTCTCTAAACTTCTGAATGCACATGTCTAACTGTTCACTGTTTCAGGACTTTTTGCACAACTTGCTGTTCTCTAACAAGGAGCTTAACGGCGAAATTCACAACAGTTGTTTGATCTATGAATCGTCCAATAAATTGGTTCAATTAGAATTGGTATTTAAACAGTCCTCCTCATCATGCTGTTCAGATTTTGACATCATGAGACCAAGGTAACACCTAACAATTGATCAACAGTACCTCACCATTGCGACGCTTCAAGCAGAATGTTCTCAGACGGAAGTGGCCCCTGAGCTTAGAGGGTCACATAGTGTTATCGGCAGAGACTGGAAGTGTCTCAGAAAGGCAGAGAGGTGGACGTCCTTTGGCCTCATCCCACACTGATGACCGCTTCATTGTGAACAATGCCCTGTGGAACTGGGTGATGAATGCCACACAACTCCAGGCACATTTAAGGGAGGTCTGAGGCACCCAAGTAACATAGTAACGTAGTTTATAAGGCCGAAAAAAGACATCTGTCCATCCAGTTCGGCCTGTTTTCCTACAAGTTGATCCAGGGGAAGGCAAAAAAACCCTGTGAGGTAGAAGTCAATTTCCCCCACTTTAGGGAAAAAAATTCCTTCCCGACTCCAATCAGGCAATCAGAATTACTCCCTGGATCAACGACCCCTCTCTAGTAACTATAACCTGTAATATTATTACCTCCAGAAATACATCCAGGCGCCTCCTGAACTCTCTTAGTGAACTTATCATCACCACCTCCTCAGGCAGAGAGTTCCATAGTCTCACTGCTCTTACCGTAAAGAATCCTCTTCTATGTTTGTGAACAAACCTTCTTTCCTCCAGATGCAGAGGATGTCCCCTCCTCACAGTCACAGTCCTGGGGATAAATAGATGATGGGAGAGATCTCTGTACTGACCCCTGATATATTTATACATAGTTATTACATCTCCCCTCAGTCGTCTTTTTTCTAAAGTGAATAAGCCTAATTTTGATAATCTTTCTGGGTCCTGTAGTCCACCCATTCCAGTTATTACTTTAGTTGCCCTCCTCTGAACCCTCTCCAGCTCTGCTATGTCTGCCTTGTTCACAGGAGCCCAGAACTGTACACAGTCCTCCATGTGTGGTCTGACTAGTGATTTGTAAAGTGGCAGGACTATGTTCTCATCACCGCCATCTATGCCTCTTTTGATGCAACCCATTATCTTATTGGCCTTGGCAGCAGCTATCTGACACTGGTTTCTGCAGCTTAGATTTCTGTTCACTAAAATTCCTAGGTCCTTTTCTATGTCAGAGTTACCCAATGCTTTACCATTTAGTATGTACTGGTGACTTGCATTATTCCTTCCCATATGAATAACCTTACATTTGTCAGTGTTAAACCTCATCTGCCACTTCTCTGCCCAAGCCTCCAGTCTATCCAGATCCATCTGTAGCAGTGTACTGTCCTCTTCTGTGTTAATTACTTTACACAGTTTAGTGTCATCTGCAAAAATTGATATTTTACTGTGCAAGCCTTCTACAAGATCATTAATAAATATATTGAAGAGAATAGGGCCCAATACTGACCCCTGTGGTACCCCACTAGTGACAGTGACCCAATCTGAGTATGTACCATTAATAACCACCCTCTGTTTTCTATCACTGAGCCAGTTACTTACCCACATACAGACATTTTCTCCCAGGCCAAGCATTCTCATCTTATATACTAACCTTTTATGTGGTACAGTGTCAAATGCTTTGGAGAAGTCCAGATATACGACATCCATTGATTTGCTGCGGTCTAGTCTAGAACTTACCTCCTCATAGAAACTGATTAAATTGGTTTGACATGACCGATCCCTCATGAAGCCATGCTGATATGGAGTAATTTGCTTATTTTCATTGAGGTACTCCAAGATAGCATCTCTTAGAAAACCTTCAAACAGTTTACCCACGGCTGATGTTAAACTTACCGGCCTATAGTTCCCGGGCTCTGTTTTTGGACCCTTTTTGAATATTGGCACCACATTTGCTATGCGCCAATCCTGTGGAACACTCCCCGTCAGTATAGAGTCCTTAAATATCAGAAATAAGTGTCACGTCAGACCATTCAAAGCCGTTTACATCAGCGTGGTCTGCGTGCTAGATGACCTGCAAGGTTACCTGACCACAGGCATCATCGTCTTGCATGGGCCAAGGAGCTTCTACGCTGGATGAGGGACCAATGGGCCTCAGTGCTGTTCACTGATGAAAGTCGATTCACTCTGAGCATTAATGATGGCCACCAATGATGTTGGAGACGTCTAGGAGAGCGCTATGCATCAGTCACTGTTGTCACCAGATGAGCCTTTGGTGGTTGGTGGTGTTACAGTGTGGTCAGGTGCGTCTAGTCAATACAGAACTGCCTTACACTTTGTGAATGGTCCAGTGACAAGCCCATACTACTTGAAGAATATCATTAATCCAGTCATTGTGTATCTGCAAGAACAACACCGGCCTAATTTCATCTTCATGGAGGACAATGCTCCAGCTCATCGCGGTCGCATCATTAGGAAACGACTGCTGGAGACTGGGGGACCTCACATGGAGTGGCCTGCACTTTCTCCAGACCTGAATCACATTGAAAATCTATGGGATCAGCTGAGTAGCCATGTAGAGGCTCGTAACTCTGTACCCCAGAACCTCAATGACCTGAGGGCTGCCCTTCGAGAAGAGTGGGATGCCATGCCTCAGCAGACAATAAGTCGACTTGTGAACAGCAGGAGACGTCGTTGTCAAGCTGTAATTGATGCTCAAGGCCACATGACAAGTTCCTGAGACACTGACATTTTGAGGCGGTATACCCAGCACTGGTGTGGGCTTTTGTTTTAATAAATTGTTTGAGATGAGGAAATCACCATTGCTGCTTCTACTTAATCCTGACTTTTATTAACTTTTACGTTTTCCATAAATTTCACCCGAAAGCCAAATATCCCTAACTTTTTGTGAGTAGTGTATATGGTAGAGCAGATCTTAAAGCAGCATGGATAGTGATCTTGGTGTAGCAGAGCTGAAGGACCAATGTAGAGTAGCTTTAAAATAAATGTAGCAGAGCTGGGACCTGGTGTAGTAAAATTGGAGGCCTAATATAGCAGAGCTGGAGGTTTGATATAGCAGAGTTGGTGACCTGTGTCGAAGAGCTGTTAGTCCAATGTAGCAGAGATGGAGGTCCCATATTGCACAGCCGACCTGAAGGCTGATGTAGCAGGGTTCAACTGAAGAGTGGAGCAGCAGAGCTGACTGTACCTTGTGCAGGGACTAACCTGAATAATGAAGTGGTGGGATGCTACTGAGCTAGCTTTGAATAACCCAGAATCATGATATCATAAGTGCACGCCTATTGATACACAGGAGAAGATATTGAACCGGTCAGAGGAGGGGAGTGAAGCAGTGTAAGGTCCTGGATCTGGCACAGGTAAAAATGTACCAGCTTAAAGGCTATGGACACAATCTGAGGTATTTTTTTCATCATTGGATTTTACTCATTTTGGGCTAAAAGTCATTTTTTCTTTTGGTCTTTATTAAAAATGTTCAGCCATTTCTGAGGTACAAGGGTTAAAAATCAGCCAGTTTGCAATCCAGTTTTGAATCCCTTCATCTGACGGCTCATGTGTAACTTTTATCTCTAATCTCCTGACCTAATAAACACTTATTTAAGCCATATTTTTTTTTATCAGTTTCATAAGAATTGAGCTATGAGGTCAGAAGATGATGGGAGTCAAAGACAGCAGACTGTGACAACTTGCAAACAGATTGATTTTTAACCCCTGTAACTCAGAAACAGTTGAACATTTTTAATAAAGAGCAATTTAAAAAATCATTTTTAGCCCAAAATGAGTAAAAGTAATTGCCCCAAAGGTGTCCATAGCCTTTAAATGGATGGCCCAGGATTTCACAAGTGATGGCCTATCCTCAAGTTAAGCCATCACTATCTGATCTGCAGGGTTTCCACACCTGGCACCGCATCCATCAGCTGTTCTGCAGTAGCTCTGGCACCGAAATGACACAGCTTCATCCACTGTGCTGGTAACTGCAGCACTGCTCCTACTGAAGTGAATGGTAATGGATGGAGCCATGTTGATGCCAGAACACACTGAAACAGCTGAGGTGCCGGTTGTTGGACCCCCACCGATCAGATAGTGATGGCCTATCCTGAAGATAGGCCAATACTTGTGAAATGCTGGACAGCTCCCTTGATAACTACCCCTCATTCTCAAAGTCATGAACAGATGAAATTGTAGCCAAGACCATAACTTTCCTTCAGGTCCCAGGTCCCGATGATCCAGATAAAACTTAAGTTCTCCAGAGTTCTCCAGTTCTACAATAAGTACTAACTGTATTCTGCCACAGTCAATGGTCCAATGGTACCAGAACCACAATGGTATCCTACATCATTCTCAGATACAATGAACCAGAAGAATGCCACCACTGGAAGGACAATCTTAATTAAGACCTAACGTTTATTAGTATCATTAACTAATTGACATAGTGACGTAATTAAGGTGATAAATCAGAACCTAGTGCAAAGCTATGCAATCTTATCCAGTCCGTTGATTTCTAGTGGTATTATTCCAGAAGACAGAGGATCTGGGTGAGATTACAAAGACCCTAATAGTCCCTATAACCCTGATCTACTCTGGTTGTCCATGTTAGTCGTGACCGCCCTTAGGTCCCCAGGAATTTCCAGACCAACTGCTTACAGCAGAGCCCTATGCCTGATGCTGAGGATAAATATTTGTACTATTCACCTGTTTAGGTATAAGGTAGAAGTGGGCCTACAAGGCAGTTGGATCACATGGGTCCCAATGTTTTTATTTTTAATCGTAACCATACTTGACCACCAGATGGCGCTAGAGATCTATTTTTAATGTCAGGTCCACGTTCTAGATATTATCTAAGATTTTACTTTTTACTGGAACTAAACAGACTTCACAAAACACGTCTTGTCCCGTAGATGTGGGTCTCACCTCTAGAATGCACATCTATCTTCGGAAGGGGCCTCTGTTTGCCAGCTGAAGTGTATGAAGAGGTGGCCACCTATGTTCTTGAAATAGATGCAGGTCTTAGAAGTGGATATTCATAAAAAAAAGTTTGAGACGGGAATTCCCCTTTAAGTACAGGAAAGGTGGAATAGTTCTTATACAGACGTAGCAGTGGTGAATGTGTCATTCAGATGAGAGAGTTACTCCATCCCAACATTAAAATCTGAACTCAGCTCCCTTCAATGATCAAAGTACCACCTCATATTTTAACAGCAAAGACGTCTCATGATTTAGACCCACAGCTACACGATGTCAATCTACAGGGTGAGCCATTTATATGGATACACCTAAATAAAATGGGAATGGTTAGTGATATTAACTTCCTGTTTGTGGCACATTAGTATATGGGAGGGGGGAAACTTTTCAAGATGGGTGGTGACCATGGCGGCCATTTTGAAGTCGGCCATTTTGCATCCAACTTTAGTTTTTTCAATGGGAAGAGAGTCATGTGACACATCAAACTTATTGAGAATTTCACACGAAAAACAATGGTGTGCTTGGTTTTAACGTAACTTTATTCTTTCATGAGTTATTTACAAGTTTCTGACCACTTATAAAATGTGTTCAAAGTGCTGCCCATCGTGTTGGATTGTCAATGCAACCCTCTTCTCCCACTCTTCACACACTGATAGCAACACCGCAGAAGAAATGCTAGCACAGGCTTCCAGTATCCATAGTTTCAGGGGCTGCACATCTCATGTCTTCATAGCATAGACAATTGCCTTCAGATGACCCCAAAGATAAAAGTCTAAGGGGGTCAGATCGGGAGACCCTGGGACCATATGATCCATGTTCTTTGATTCTTCAGTCTTTATGACTCCTGTCAATTTCTCCACCCATTTTTTGATGGTTCTCCTCTTTAGTCTTCTTCTCTTCCTATCAGTGTTGGAGTGAAGTTCCTTGGGCCCACCATAGGAGCTGATTGTTAGGGCCACCCTCCAACTATACAGATAACGTCCCCACACACAAATTGTAACCGCTAAGGTCCAATAGGTTCTTTGTGACTCAGCTCCAAATGGATTGTCTTCTACTGGATATTTGAGGCCTACTAATGTGTCAAAGCCTGGAAGATGCTTGGTGAAACAGTCAAACCCTCACTGATCATTCTATTCCTAGAAAAAGATCAGATCTTTAGTTTGGTTTAGGGTTTAGTGGTCTGGTGAGGGGCCTGGTCTTGGGTCTGATTTAGGGATATGATTGGCACATAATCAATTTTGCATTCCCAGGCTAGGGGCTAACTTTAAAGGCATTGTCTCATCTGAGACATTGGCGGCATATTGCTAGGATATGCCACCGATCTCAGATAGGTGTGGGAGCCCTCAAAGTGAACAGAGAGCAGCAGTGCATGCGCAGCTACCCTCTGTTCATTTCTATGGGACTGCCAAAAAGTAGCCAAGCGCTGGCTCAGCTATCCCCGATGGTCCTAGGAGCGGTGGCCTCGCTTGCACAGTGTGCTCTCCATTCATTTCTATGGCACTTCCGAAAATGGCTAAGCGCATTTACTCACCTTTGGTTTTGGAGCTCCCATAGAGGTTAGCGAAGAGCACGCACACTTTGGGAGCCTGTTTTGAAGATAAGTGCAGCTCTCCGACGTGGGGCCCACACCTATCTGACTTAGCGATCCTAGCGATATGCAAAGTCCCAGATGACAAAACCTCTCTAATGGCCTGGTCTGCAGTCTGAATTCGTTAAGGGGCCTGATTTTGCTTTAGGTTCTTGTCTGGGATTTGATATCTCCCATGCCCATCTTACATGTGGTGTAGTGCCATTTCCTGCCCCGATTCTTCCCCGATTTTTCCCATTTCCTTTGATAAAGAGCCACAGATAATTTCTCAACCTTGACCAATGCAGTATCTGGTATCCATCACATTTGAAGATATTCTTCGACTCGTCCATCTTGACTTCAGCCTCCTTTACTTAATCTAAGTCAGAAAAAAGCCTCTTTTCCATCGTCACCATCTCCCCCTCTCTCTATCTTCTGTCTCCTTCCTGTTGTCCAAAAATGGTGCCCATTACAGTGCCCATAGTTCTTGTCACCCACAGACCGTGAATAGCTTATATCAAGGATTTGTTATAAATATCTACAGCAGACCTGTTTCCTCTGTCCTGCATGTCTCCTTATGTCAGTCTTCACTGCCACTTTGGCATTCTATTCATGAGCCAGGAAGATTAGGATGAACACAGTTCTAGGTTGTTAGAGGAGGTCTGCATGGACTTACAAGAATGTACATGGTATGATGAAAAAATAGCCTTGGAGTCAGAGTATTAGTTCTGTATCTGCGATCTACGGAGACCCTTGAGACAGATGTTAAGTTTGCAGGACGCCGCTAATGATTAATGCGCTGTATACGCCTTACACAAATGCCTGCAAGTCCTGAGCCAAAGGGAAGGTCAGTTCAGATTTGTTTTTAAGTCTCCAGACAGGAAACGGAAAGCCCTTGACCCCTGGTGACCCTCAAAATGTTGTTCTGATTTGCAGAATCTTTTTTATTTCCAAATATCTGAGTGATAAATGAAGACGGCGGCCGCCGCGGTGCCGGGAAGTGGATTCAGCTGGATTAAAGGGAAGATTCCTCAAAATATTGTGCAATCCTTAAGTAAATGGGCAACTTAACCCTTAATCTACCATGATCTCATATCAGTTATGTTGCAGACAGTTTGCAGACAATGGATCCCCATTGATTAGTTGTCACTGGCAGTGTAAGTGCGTGAAGAACAGCAGTACAACCACTGATATCATGTGCTATGCCTACTGCAGGGCCATAGGGGTGGGGCATGGCACCAACAATCCCTGTGTCATGCTCCACCCCCTCAGGCATAACACAGTTATCAGTTTTATCTGGAATGCTTGCCCTAAACATGCCCTAGTCGGTCATATGCAATGGATTTTTCGACAATGTCTTTCCATGGATAGTAGCTACTGTATGGTGAGGTTCCAGAGAACTTCACAGAAGTGGCTTTATCCTTAGGTGTTACCAGTTAGAGCAACCTATATGTGATGCCTGGGTCTGTGCCCACCGAGATTTCCCTGCCACCGTCTGGTATGGCTGCTGGAATGCTTACATCTCCCACTTCATTTCTCAAAGTTACATGCCCATCAGTGTCCCTTGTTCCTTCCTGGAGGGCACGACTATCAGAGTAGTGCTGCCCTTTCCACTCTGTGCCGGCTGTGACCTACACCTTCTGCCTGCAGTGGTTCAGTCTGGTTGTAGGGCTCACACTTCCTCTACCTTTTAAAGGGACAATGCGCACAGACACAGTTTATGGACAACCTTCCCAGTGTATATGAGGCTCTTTACCTGTGGGAGGGTGCCTGAGCAACAGATTCTCTACCTTGCTAATGCCTGCAATGGTACACTGTATCTTGTTCTGACTTTCTGTGCCTGATTTCTGCCCATTTATCGAATTTAACTCTCTGCTGCCTTACTTGACCTCTGCTTGATTTTTGTGTTGACCCTGTGCTGCTTGCCCTGACCTTTGGCCTGATTATTTGTTAAAGTGTAACTGTCATATATTTACTAGTTCATTAGAGCTAGGCATGTGCACCCAAGTTAGTCTGTCAATTAGTGTCAAAAGATCTGTAATTACCTTACAATAACAGCTTTCATTAATGTCCCCTGTCCCTTTCCACTGGTCCCTTAAAAGACTGTTGCTATGGCTCCTCTAAGAAGACAGGAAGACAGAGGGGCGGTCCTTCACACTGCATGCCTGCATTAGACTTCAGAGTGGGGAGGCGTGTCTATCAGTAATCCAATTTGATTGGCTGGCAGGAAGCTGCTGGCTACAGCAAGTGTGTATGTGAAGTAAGGGAAGGCAGTGTTGGCCTCAGAGAACTGGCAGAGGAGCCATCTTGAGAAGATCCTCATATTGTATAGGTTAAAACAGCCGTAACTAAGGGAAAAACTCAAGGAAAACAGTGACATGTGAAGAAACTAAAGATTGCTTTATGCATAATGCTGCAGCAGCACTAACATATGCTAAAATTGATTTTTTGATGAAAACATGACAGTTACACTTTAAACGTGTCCCAAACCCAAGATCATCTATTGACTATTATTCTGCCTGTCCACGCCAGTGTCTCTTGACTTCTGTGAACCAGCCACCTCTCTAAGATGTAACAACCTGGTGGTTCCTCTGCTGTGGAGTATAAATCCCTGTATTGGAGTGTATTGGAGTGTACTGTATTGGAGTGAGGACCAAGTGGGCCACCTATATAATTCTCTTAGAAGTATGGTAGCCCCATGCCTTATCTGTTCAGTGACACAGTGGGTTTTCATCTGCTTTGGGACATGCAGACCGGGCTGAATGGTCACCTACAAGATAACACACAGCCAAGACAACACAGGAGCAGCTTAGGAACAACTCCGTGAATGTCCTTGAGACGCCCTGTCAGAGCCCTGAACCCAATGGAACATCTCTGGAGAGACCTGAAAATGGCTGTTCACCGATGGTAGTCAACCAAAATCCAGGCGTGCAAACCTTGTGACGTCACCCAGGATGACTGGGGGCTGTAACCGCTGCCAAAGTGAATTGAAATAAGTGTGAATACTTATGTCAATGCAAGATTTTAGTTTTTCTTTGCGCTTTCACAAAGCTCCCAGCTAATTGTGTCATTAAGAATACAGCTTAGTTCTTTGTTTCTCCTGGTAGGTGAATCAGAGGGGGTCCCAGAATCCTAACGCCATTCTTGCATGGTTTCAGGAATGGAATCTTTCAAGTAGTCAGGGTCAGCTGTGGGCATACACACTTTACCATCACAAAACTGCAAGTGTTTCCAGATTTCAGAGAAACTGGGAATTTATAATCATAACCAGTTCAGGGCCTTCCAGTAGCTGACATTGCGCTGCTGACTGCGCGTGTCTTTAGAGCATCGGGAGCAGGGTTTTCCATGCAGAGCAAAAATGCACATGACTGCACTACATATTTGTTCCTGTAGGTGGAACTTCACAGTACTGGACTATAAGTGTCTGGACAGCACACCACATGGTCAGGGGTGGTAATGCAGGTACAACAACGAGAGCAAAAAACAAGTTTATGGACACAATTTGTGGAATTTCTCACATTGGGTAATGATTTCCAACTTGAGGTTTGACTTAATTTCTAATATAACATTTTGGGTGTCTTCATTTTGTGAAGACAGAAAATTCCCTTTAAAAAATGGACTCTGCCAGTAATAAATCTTCATAAACTTTTTTTCTGTACATTTTAACTAAAAATCTGTTGTTTCTATTTGGAAACTGTCAACAAGCTGTCTGTGGACCTTGAGTTCTCTCCATGCCTGAGTATGAGGAGACAAGAGAAGAACTGATGGAAAAAAACATATCTTATCAATTAGGAGGACACCACTCAAGAAACAGGGATGATCTGCAGGACGTCTTTCCAACCCTCATAAAAAGTCTGGTGGTGGATCTCATGTAAAAGGGGTTGTGCTCATTGGAGAAGCTTATGAAAGGAATAGGGGTCTTCAGAATGGGAGTCACAGTAAGGATCAGTTCACAGTACAGAGATAATAAACACAGTGATGTCACCGTACAGGGATAATAAACACAGTGATGTCACAGTACAGGGATAATAAACACAGTGATGTCACAGTACAGAGATAATAAACACAGTGATGTCACAGTACAGGGATAATAAACACAGTGATGTCACAGTACAGGGATAATAAACACAGTGATGTCACAGTACAGAGATAATAAACACAGTGATGTCACAGTACAGGGATAATAAACACAGTGATGTCACAGTACAGAGATAATAAACACAGCGATGTCACAGTACAGGAATAATAAACACAGCGATGTCACAGTACAGATATAATAAACACAGTGATGTCACAGTACAGAGATAATAAACACAGAGATGTCACAGTACAGGGATAATAAACACAGTGATGTCACAGTACAGAGATAATAAACACAGTGATGTCACAGTATAGGGATAATAAACACAGTGATGTCACAGTCCAGAGATAATAAACACAGTGATGTCACAGTCCAGGGATAATAAACACAGTGATGCCACAGTCCAGAGATAATAAACACAGTGATGTCACAGTCCAGGGATAATAAACACAGTGATGTCACAGTCCAGGGATAATAAACACAGTGATGTCACAGTACAGGGATAATAAACACAGTGATGTCACAGTACAGAGATAATAAACACAGTGATGTCACAGTACAGAGATAATAAACACAGTGATGTCACAGTCCAGGGATAATAAACACAGTGATGTCACAGTACAGAGATAATAAACACAGTGATGTCACAGTACAGAGATAATAAACACAGTGATGTCACAGTACAGAGATAATAAACACAGTGATGTCACAGTACAGGGATAATAAACACAGTGATGTCACAGTACAGAGATAATAAACACAGTGATGTCACAGTACAGAGATAATAAACACAGTGATGTCACAGTACAGAGATATTAAACACAATGATATCACAGTACAGGGATAATAAACACAGTGATGTCACAGTACAGAGATAATAAACACAGTGATGTCACAGTAGAGGATAATAAACACAGTGATGTCACAGTACAGAGATAATAAACACAGTGATGTCACAGTAGAGGATAATAAACACAGTGATGTCACAGTACAGGGATAATAAACACAGTGATGTCATAGTCCAGGGATAATAAACACAGTGATGTCACAGTACAGAGATAATAAACACAGTGATGTCACAGTATAGGGATAATAAACAGTGATGTCACAGTACAGAGATAATAAACACAGTGATGTCACAGTCCAGGGATAATAAACACAGTGATGTCACAATCCAGGGATAATAAACACAGTGATGTCACAGTACAGAGATAATAAACACAGTGATGTCACAGTCCAGGGATAATAAACAAAGTGATGTCACAGTCCAGGGATAATAAACACAGTGATGTCACAGTACAGAGATAATAAACACAGTGATGTAACAGTACAGGGATAATAAACACAGTGATGTCACAGTACAGGGATAATAAACACAGTGATGTCACAGTACAGAGATAATAAACACAATGATGTCACAGTCCAGGGATAATAAACACAGTGATATCACAGTACAGAGATAATAAACACAGTGATGTCACAGTACAGGGATAATAAACACAGTGATGTCATAGTCCAGGGATAATAAACACAGTGATGTCACAGTACAGAGATAATAAACACAGTGATGTCACAGTATAGGGATAATAAACACAGTGATGTCACAGTCCAGAGATAATAAACACAGTGATGTCACAGTACAGGGATAATAAACACAGTGATGTCACAGTCCAGGGATAATAAACACAGTGATGTCACAGTACAGAGATAATAAACACAGTGATGTCACAGTCCAGGGATAATAAACACAGTGATGTCACAGTCCAGGGATAATAAACACAGTGATGTCACAGTACAGAGATAATAAACACAGTGATGTCACTGTCCAGGGATAATAAACACAGTGATGTCACAGTACAGAGATAATAAACACAGTGATGTCACAGTCCAGGGATAATAAACACAGTGATGTCACAGTACAGAGATAATAAACACAGTGATGTCACAGTACAGAGATAATAAACACAGTGATGTCAGAGTACAGAGATAATAAACACAGTGATGTCACAGTACAGAGATAATAAACACAGTGATGTCCACAGTATAGGGATAATAAACACAGTGATGTCACAGTCCAGAGATAATAAACACAGCTGATGTCACAGTCCAGGGATAATAAACACAGTGATGTCACAGTCCAGGGATAATAAACACAGTGATGTCACAGTACAGAGATAATAAACACAGTGATGTCACAGTCCAGGGATAATAAACACAGTGATGTCACAGTCCCAGGGATAATAAACACAGTGATGTCACAGTACAGAGATAATAAACACAGTGATGTCACTGTCCAGGGATAATAAACACAGTGATGTCACAGTACAGAGATAATAACACAGTGATGTCACAGTCCAGGGATAATAACACAGTGATGTCAGTAAAAAACAGTGATTCCAGTCAGAGATAATAAACACAGTGATGTCACAGTACAGAGATAATAAACACAGTGATGTCACAGTCCAGGGATAATAAACACAGTGATGTCACAGTACAGAGATAATAAACACAGTGATGTCACAGTACAGAGATAATAACACAGTGATGTCAACAGATAAACCAGGATCAAGCAGATAATAAACACAGTGATGTCACAGTACAGAGATAATAAACACAGTGATGTCACAGTCCAGGGATAATAAACACAGTGATGTCACAGTACAGAGATAATAAACACAGTGATGTCACAGTAACAGAGATAATAAACACAGTGATGTCACAGTCCAGGGATAATAAACACAGTGATTGTCACAGTCCAGGGATAATAAACACAGTGGATGTCACAGTACAGAGATAAATAAACACAGTGATGTCACTGTCCCAGGGATAATAAACACAGTGATGTCACAGTACAGAGATAATAAACACAGTGATGTCACAGTCCAGGGATAATAAACACAGTGATGGTCACAGTACAGAGATAATAAACACAGTGATGTCAACAGTAACAGAGATAATAAACACAGTGATGTCAGAGTACAGAGATAATAAACACAGTGATGTCACAGTCCAGGGATAATAAACACAGTGATGTCACAGTACAGAGATAATAAACACAGTGATGTCACAGTACAGAGATAATAAACACAGTGATGTCACAGTACAGAGATAATAAACACAGTGATGTCACAGTCCAGGGATAATAAACACAGTGATGTCACAGTCCAGGGATAATAAACACAGTGATGTCACAGTACAGAGATAATAAACACAGTGATGTCACAGTACAGAGATAATAAACACAGTGATGTCACAGTACAGAGATATTAAACACAATGATATCACAGTACAGGGATAATAAACACAGTGATGTCACAGTACAGAGATAATAAACACAGTGATGTCACAGTAGAGGATAATAAACACAGTGATGTCACAGTACAGAGATAATAAACACAGTGATGTCACAGTCCAGGGATAATAAACAAAGTGATGTCACAGTCCAGGGATAATAAACACAGTGATGTCACAGTACAGAGATAATAAACACAGTGATGTCACAGTACAGGGATAATAAATAGAGATGAGCGAGTAGTGTTCGATCGAGCTGGTATTCGATCGAATACTACGATATTCGGCGTGCTCGATTTCTTTCGAGTATAACGGCGATGGCGCACTTAGAATTCGTTTCCCCTCCCACCTTCCCTGGCGCTCTTTTTCCACCAATCACCATGCAGGGGGGGTATGACAGGCACGCTGAGCACGCTGGCAGCGCGAAAACAGCGTCTACATGCATTGGCTGGAAAAACCATGTGACCTCGAATATTAAAAACTCAGCTCTTCCTGCTCGTACGCATATGCTGCGTGAACTTAGTCAGGGACAGAGGCTGGAGAAGGGAGAGACAGATTTTAGCTGTTGGACAGGCAGGAGCGTGATTAAAAGCCCTTATCAGGGCTACTACAGTGGACTTCAGTAATAGCTTACTACAATATAGACTTTACAGAGAACGGCTGCTGTATTCAGGGATAGCTGCTGGAGTAGGGACAGAGAGAGGCATTAGTGGTGTATTAGGTGCTCTGCTACATACCAAACTATATTTGGCACTACTGCTGTGTACCTTGAAAAATACAATATATAGGCCTTATAACTGGCAACTGTACTGTGCGTTCTCTTGCAAAGTAATTTCTCATAACTGGTGTTCATACACACCGTCTGATCACTTAATACACGGCTGTGTACCTTGAAAAATACAATATATAGGCCTTATAACTGGCAACTGTACTGTGCGTTCTCTTGCAAAGTAATTTCTCATAACTGTTGTTCATACACACCGTCTGATCACTTAGTACACTGCTGTGTACCTTGAAAAATACAATATATAGGCCTTATAACTGGCAACTGTACTGTGCGTTCTCTTGCAAAGTAATTTCTCATAACTGGTGTTCATACACACCGTCTGATCACTTAATAAAAGGCCTGTGTACCTTGAAAAATACAATATATAGGCCTTATAACTGGCAACTGTACTGTGCGTTCTCTTGCAAAGTAATTTCTCATAACTGGTGTTCATACACACCGTCTGATCACTTAATAAAAGGCCCTGTGTACCTTGAAAAATACAATATATAGGCCTTATAACTGGCAACTGTACTGTGGCGTTCTCTTGCAAAGTAATTTCTCATAACTGGTGTTCATACACACCGTCTGATCACTTAATAAAAGGCCTGTGTACCTTGAAAAATACAATATATAGGCCTTATAACTGGCAACTGTACTGTGCGTTCTCTTGCAAAGTAATTTCTCAATAACTGTTGTTCATACACACCGTCTGATCACTTAGTACACTGCTGTGTACCTTGAAAAATACAATATATAGGCCTTATAACTGGCAACTGTACTGTGCGTTCTCTGCAAAGTAATTTCTCATAACTGTTGTTCAATACACACCGTCTGATCACTTAATAAAAGGGCCTGTGTACCTTGAAAAATACAATATATAGGCCTTATAACTGGCAACTGTACTGTGCGTTCTCTTGCAAAGTAATTTCTCATAACTGGTGTTCATACACACCGTCTGATCACTTAATACAACGGCTGTGTACCTTGAAAAATACAATATATAGGCCTTATAACTGGCAACTGTACTGTGCGTTCTCTTGCAAAGTAATTTCTCATAACTGTTGTTCATACACACCGTCTGATCACTTAGTACACTGCTGTGTACCTTGAAAAATACAATATATAGGCCTTATAACTGGCAACTGTACTGTGCGTTCTCTTGCAAAGTAATTTCTCATAACTGGTGTTCATACAACACCGTCTGATCACTTAATAAAAGCCTGTATACCTTGAAAAATACAATATATAGGCCTTATAACTGGAACTGTACTGTGCGTTCTCTTGCAAAGTAATTTCTCATAACTGTTGTTCATACACACCGTCTGATCACTTAGTACACTGCTGTGTACCTTGAAAAATACAATATATAGGCCTTATAACTGGCAACTGTACTGTGCGTTCTCTTGCAAAGTAATTTCTCATAACTGGTGTTCATACACACCGTCTGATCACTTAATAAAAGGCCTGTGTACCTTGAAAAATACAATATATAGGCCTTATAACTGGCAACTGTACTGTGCGTTCTCTTGCAAAGTAATTTCTCATAACTGGTGTTCATACACACCGTCTGATCACTTAATAAAAGGCCTGTGTACCTTGAAAAATACAATATATAGGCCTTATAACTGGCAACTGTACTGTGCGTTCTCTTGCAAAGTAATTTCTCATAACTGTTGTTCATACACATCGTCTGATCACTTAGTACACTACTGTGTACCTTGAAAAATACAATATATAGGCCTTATAACTGGCAACTGTACTGTGCGTTCTCTTGCAAAGTAATTTCTCATAACTGTGTTCATACACACCGTCTGATCACTTAATAAAAGGCCTGTGTACCTTGAAAAATACAATATATAGGCCTTATAACTGGCAACTGTACTGTGCGTTCTCTTGCAAAGTAATTTCTCATAACTGGTGTTCATACACACCGTCTGATCACTTAATAAAAGGCCTGTGTACCTTGAAAAAATACAATATATAGGCCTTATAACTGGCAACTGTACTGTGCGTTCTCTTGCAAAGTAATTTCTCATAACTGTTGTTCATACACACCGTCTGATCACTTAGTACACTGCTGTGTACCTTGAAAAATACAATATATAGGCCTTATAACTGGCAACTGTACTGTGCGTTCTCTTGCAAAGTAATTTCTCATAACTGGTGTTCATACACACCGTCTGATCACTTAATAAAAGGCTGTGTACCTTGAAAAATACAATATATAGGCCTTATAACTGGCAACTGTACTGTGCGTTCTCTTGCAAAGTAAATTTCTCATAACTGGTGTTCATACACACCGTCTGATCACTTAATAAAAGGCTGTGTACCTTGAAAAATACAATATATAGGCCTTATAACTGGCAACTGTACTGTGCGTTCTCTTGCAAAGTAATTTCTCATAACTGTTGTTCATACACACCGTCTGATCACTTAGTACACTGCTGTGTACCTTGAAAAATACAATATATAGGCCTTATAACTGGCAACTGTACTGTGCGTTCTCTTGCAAAGTAATTTCTCATAACTGTTGTTCATACACACCGTCTGATCACTTAGTACACTGCTGTGTACCTTGAAAAATACAATATATAGGCCTTATAACTGGCAACTGTACTGTGCGTTCTCTTGCAAAGTAATTTCTCATAACTGTTGTTCATACACACCGTCTGATCACTTAGTACACTGCTGTGTACCTTGAAAAATACAATATATAGGCCTTATAACTGGCAACTGTACTGTGCGTTCTCTTGCAAAGTAATTTCTCATAACTGGTGTTCATACACACCGTCTGATCACTTAATAAAGGGCTGTGTACCTTGAAAAATACAATATATAGGCCTTATAATTGGCAACTGTACTGTGCGTTCTCTTGCAAAGTAATTTCTCATACCTGGTGTTCAATACCACCGTCTGATCACTTAGTACACGGCTGTGTACCTTGAAATATACAATATATAGGCCTTATAATTGGCAACTGTACTGTGCGTTCTCTTGCAAATAATTTCTCATACCTGGTGTTCAATACCCACCGTCTGATCACTTAGTACACGGCTGTGTACCTTGAAATATACAATATATAGGCCTTTAATTGGCAACTGTACTGTGCGTTCTCTTGCAAATAATTTCACGGCTGTGAAGGCAAAATATTGTAAAAAAAAAAATAAAATGCGGAGGGGGGCTAGCGGAATAGGACGTGGACGAGGACGGGGGCGCGGAAATGCTGTTGGGGGCCTTGTTGAAGCCAGTGGGGATACAATGCGTGCTGGTGAGGGTCAGCCAGGATCCCGCTCATCCAGAATCCCTGCTTTTATGGGACAGTTAAGCAGGGGGCGGGTTTACACCGCTGTTGAGGCCTGAGCAGGTTGAACAGGTGGTGCAATGGATAGCCGATAGCGGCTTCCACACAGTTGTCCACCAGCCAGTCATCCACACAGTCTCACTCTGACCCTCCTTCCTCCACACCTGGCCAACAGAGTCATCCCACCATTGACCCCTCCCAGGAGCTCTTTTCGGGTCCTTTTTCAGATGTGCCGGAAGAATCCAGGAGCTAGCAGAGGAATTTGTTTGTAGTGATGCCAAACACTGGAGTTTTCGCCATCTCCTGCTGATGTGGACCCTGAGCAAGCATCTGTTATCATGAGCGATGATGATGATGAGACGCAGTTGCCATCAAGGGAGGCTGTTGGAATGTCCAGTGGGCAGGAGGAGGAGCAGAGTGAGGAAGTGGAAGAGGAGCTGGTGGATGACGAAATGACCGACCCCACTTGGCCAGGGGTGATGTCCAGCGAGGAAAGCAGTGGAGAGGTGGTGGTCTGCGCAGCACCGAAAAAGGCAGCAAGAGGCAGAGGGATGTCCACAGGCAGAGGGATGTCCACAGGCAGAGGGATGTCCACAGGCAGAGGGATGTCCACAGGCAGAGGCATGTCCACAGGCAGAGGCATGTCCACAGGCAGAGGGATGTCCACAGGCAGAGGGATGGCCACAGGCAGAGGACAGTTCAGACAGAGAAGTGAGGCCACAGCCAGCAGGGCCGAAGCTGTTCCCGGCAGCGGCCAGTCGCGCGAAGCTCCCCCATCGAGGCCTCGTACTTCTGTGGTGTGGAGATATTTTAATGTTTGTGCGGATGACAAACTGAGCGCGGTTTGCACACTCTGCCACTCAAAACTGAGTAGGGGCTCTGAGAAGAGCAATCTGACCACCTCAGGCATGCGGCGTCACTTGGAATTCAAGCACTGGGCTGAGTGGGAGAGAGCAAACGCAATACAAACTGCGCCCCGGTCTTGCTGCCACTGCCTCTTCCCCTTTGTTGTGTGCTGCCACTGCGGTCCAGACCTCCAGCCAGGACACCTCCACATCTGCCTCTGCTACTTTGGGGCCTTCTCCTTCAGCCTCCCCTTCCCCCGCCTCTTCGCCTGCACCTTCACACTCCTCGTCCCAACAACTGTCCATCTCGCAGGCGTTCGACCGCAGGCGGAAGTACGCCTCGAGTCACCCCCAAGCCCAAGCCTTAAACTGCCACATCTCCAAACTGCTGGCCCTGGAGATGTTGCCGTTTAGGCTTGTGGAGACGCAGGCCTTCCGCGACCTGATGGCGGCTGCCGCACCTCGCTATTCCGTCCCCAGCCGCCACTACTTTTCCGGAGTGCCGTCCCGCCCTGCACCAGCACGTGTCGCGTAACATCAGGCGGGCCCTGAGGTACGCAGTCAGCGCAAAGGTCCACTTGACCACCGACGCGTGGACAAGCGCTTGTGGCCAGGGACGATACATTTCTTTGACGGCACACTGGGTGAATGTAGTGGAGGCGGGGACGGGGTCGCAAACAGAGACGGCCTACCTACCACCCCCGCCCAAGATTGCCAGCATGGGTTCTGATAAACCCCCCTCCTCCTCCTCCTCCTCCTCCTCCTCCTCCTGTGCCTTAACATCGCCCTCAGCCGCTAGCTGGAAGCGTTGCAGCACTGGCGCGGGAGACGTCAGCAGGCGGTGCTTAAGCTCATCAGCTTGGGCGACAGGAAGCACAGCGCCCCAGAGGTGAGGGACGCCATACTGCAGCAGACGGAGATGTGGCTGTCGCCGCTGCAGCTAGGACCAGGCATGGTCGTGTGCGATAACGGCCGTAACCTGGTGGCGGCTCTGGAGCTTGCCGAACTCAATCACGTACCATGCCTGGCCCACGTTTTTAATCTGGTAGTCCAAAAATTTCTAAAGACTTACCCCAACCTGGCAGAGCTACTGGTGAAAGTGCGGCGCTTGTGCGCACACTTTCGGAAGTCAACTGTAGCTGCTGCTAGCTTAAAAAAACTCCAGCAACGCCTCCATTTGCCTGAACATCGGCTGTTGTGCGACCTGCCGACTCGCTGGAATTCCACCTATTCCATGTTGGCCAGGGTGTGTGAGCAGCAGAGAGCATTGATGGAGTACCAGATTAATAATCCACGGCGTGCCTCCAACTCAGCTCCCTCAGTTTGCCAACCACGAGTGGCCATGGATGGCAGACGTATGCGATGTACTGCGTATCTTTGAGGAGTCCACCAAGAAGGTCAGCAGCGAGGACGCTATAGTGAGCGTAACCATCCCGCTCCTATGCGTCCTTAAAGAATCCCTCATCGCAATAAGGGAGAACGCATTGCACGCAGAGGAGACGGGGGTAGGAGGAGACGCAACGGAGCTACACAGTCAGACCACACTTTTGTCTGCTTCACGGTGGCAGTTGCAGGAGGAGGAGGATGAGGAGGAGGAGGACGACGTGGAGGTGGCTGTGGAAGAAGGAGGAGGATGCTGGCGGCGAGGGTAGCAGTCAGGCTGTGCGCGTCCCATTGGTTCAGCGCGGATGGGGCGGAGAGGAGGCGGAAGAGGAAGAGGAGGAAATGGCAAGTGATCCTTCTAGTGGGGGCAGTGACGTCATGCCTATTCAGAGTCTGGCACACATGGCTGACTTCATGCTGGGCTGCTTTTCCCGGGACACACGTGTTGTCCGGATAGTGGAGAACAAACTGTACTGGGTCTTCGCGATCCAGACCCCCGGTATAAAGATAACGTCTCCTCTTTTATTCCGGTAGAGGAGAGGACGAATCGATTGCTGGAATACAGAGGGAACTCGTGCAGAACATGATGGAGATTTTCCCACCCACCATCGCTGGCGGCAGAGAGGAGAGGGTCTCCCAGAGTCCCTCAACATCGATCAGGCCCACAGCCACCAGGGGAACACTCTCCAAGGTGTGGGACACGTTCATGGCACCCCCTCGTGCAACTTCCATCACTGCGGGGCCCGCTATCAGCAGGAGGGACAAGTATCGGCGGATGTTGCGGGAGTACCTGGCAGACCGTAACCCTGTCCTCCCCGATCCCTCGGCGTCCTACACTTACTGGGTCTCCAAGTTGGACACGTGGCTGGAACTGTCCTGTACGCCTTGGAGGTGCTTGCCTGCCCTGCCGCCAGCGTGCTATCAGAAAGGGTGTTCAGCGCTGCCGGGGGCATTATCACCGATAAGCGCAGCCGCCTGTCAACCGACAGTGCCGACAGGCTGACGCTAATCAAAATGAACAGCAAGTGGATTGACCCGGACTTTGCTTCTCCAACCGTGGAAAGCAGCCAAAAGTAAAGTGCCATATGTATGAAGTGCCATTTCCTCCTCCTCCTCCTCCTTAACCGCCGTAGAATTGCTCCGTAAATAAGAACAATTTATATATTTATGGCTCACCTCTTGGGCCTGCGCTAAATGTTTAAGAGGTCTCACCTCTGGGCCTCCACATAATTTTTAAACGGGTCTCCCTCTTGGGCCTCCACATAATTTTAAGAGGTCTCACCTCTTGGGCCTCCACAAAATGTTTAACACGTCTCACCTCTTGGGCCTCCACAAAATGTTTAACAGGTCTCACCTCTTGGGCCTCCACATAATTTTTAACGGGGTCTCCCCTCTTGGGCCTCCACAAAATGTTTAAGCGGTCTCACCTCTTGGGCCTCCACATAATTTTTAAGAGGTCTCACCTCTTGGGCCACCACATAATTTTTAAGAGGTCTCACCTCTTGGGCCTCCACAAAAGGTAAATAAATTATAAATTATAATTTTGGTAACATTCTCATTTTAATGTGTTCAGTCTTTACATACAAAATCTGGTACAAAATAGCATTCTCAGTATTCAAAAAAACAAAACAAGACTTAAAACGTTTTAAGTGGCTGCAGTAGCATCATGAAATCAACTCTCATATACTGAAGGCAACAGCATATACATATAAAAAAAAGGAAAAAAAATAAAAAGAATACTCCTTCCTCTGTAGAAATACTCTGTGCTGCCCTCAATACATTTAAACTGATTTTTCATGATAGTTGCCTTTATAAAATGAGTGTAACCATTTTACATTGCATGCAAATCTGTGGATAACTGCAGCCTTTAAAAGGTGTCACCTCTTGGGCCTCCACATAATTTTTAAGAGGTGTCACCTCTTGGGCCTCCACATAATTTTTAAGAGGTGTCACCTCTTGGGCCTCCACATAATTTTTAAGAGGTGTCACCTCTTGGGCCTCCACATAATTTTTAAGAGGTGTCACCTCTTGGGCCTCCACATAATTTTTAAGAGGTCTCACCTCTTGGGCCTCCACAAAACGTTTTCGAGGTTTCACCTCTCGGGCCTCCACATAATTTTTAAGAGGTGTCACCTCTCGGGCCTCCACATAATTTTTAAGAGGTGTCACCTCTTGGGCCTCCACATAATTTTTAACACGTCTCACCTCTTTAGCCTCCACACAATTTTTAAGACGTCTCACCTCTTGGGCCTCCACAAAATTTTTCCATGAGCCTCTGGCCAGCCCACGGCCTCTTCCTGCCTTTTGCGGTCCTACGCATCCCTCAACATCCCCACTGCTTTACCTGCTAGACATGACACTGGGCCAGGTCGGGTCACTGACATCTCAAGCGCCAACAATTTGGGCATTTTAAGGCTTCTGCATGTGTTTGAGTTGTTTTTACATTTTAAAGAAGACATGTCTGACCACATCTCACACACACACACAATGACAATTAGGGGTGGGGTCTATTTGCTTTCCCCCTTGCCTATGCCATCTGTGGTTGTCATAGGCAACGTGATTTTAAGGGGTGCAGAATTTTATCTTCTTTTTTGTCTAGTTTGGCTTGGGGTCCATGGCAATGTAGAGGAAATAAGGTTTCCTTGTATGGTCTCACTTTACAGAGAGGTTAGATTGTGTTTGGAGTGTATTGTTGAGAGGCTGTGATAGTGGCGTAATAGTGCGACTTGGGCGCGTTATATGCACCCAGACATGCTTCCCCTGCTGTCCCAGTTGCATTCCAGCAGTGTTGGCATCCTTTTCTGAGGTTCCAGGGTGGACTTGGTGACCTCCAAGTGGTCGAATTGAGATTTCCAAGTGGCGAGCATTTTTTTCCCATAGACTTTAATGGGATTCGATATCCGGTCGAATAGTCGAATTTCGCGGTCTATTCGAATCGAATTTCGAACTTTCGAATATTTCACTACTCGCTCATCTCTAATAATAAACACAGTGATGTCACAGTACAGGGATAATAAACACAGTGATGTCACAGTACAGAGATAATAAACACAGTGATGTCACAGTCCAGGGATAATAAACACAGTGATGTCACAGTACAGAGATAATAAACACAGTGATGTCACAGTACAGGGATAATAAACACAGTGATGTCACAGTACAGAGATAATAAACACAGTGATGTCACAGTCCAGGGATAATAAACACAGTGATGTCACAGTCCAGGGATAATAAACACAGTGATGTCACAGTACAGAGATAATAAACACAGTGATGTCACAGTCCAGGGATAATAAACACAGTGATGTCACAGTCCAGGGATAATAAACACAGTGATGTCACAGTACAGAGATAATAAACACAGTGATGTCACAGTACAGAGTTAATAGACACAGTGATGTCACAGTACAGAGAAAATAAACACAGTGATGTCACAGTACAGAGATAATAAACACAGTGATGTCACAGTACAGAGATAATAAACACAGTGAAGTCACAGTACAGAGATAATAAACACAGCAATGTCACAGTACAGGAATAATAAACACAGCGATGTCACAGTACAGATATAATAAACACAGTGATGTCACAGTACAGAGATAATAAACACAGAGATGTCACAGTACAGGGATAATAAACACAGTGATGTCATAGTCCAGGGATAATAAACACAGTGATGTCACAGTACAGAGATAATAAACAAAGTTGATGTCCACAGTATAGGGATAATAAACACAGTGATGTCACAGTCCAGAGATAATAAACACAGTGATGTCACAGTCCAGGGATAATAAACACAGTGATGTCACAGTCCAGGGATAATAAACACAGTGATGTCACAGTACAGAGATAATAAACACAGTGATGTCACAGTCCAGGGATAATAAACACAGTGATGTCACAGTCCAGGGATAATAAACACAGTGATGTCACAGTCCAAGGATAATAAACACAGTGATGTCACAGTACAGAGATAATAAACACAGTGATGTCACAGTACAAGTACAGAGATAATAAACACAGTGATGTCACAGTACAGAGATAATAAACACAGTGATGTCACAGTCCAGGGATAATAAACACAGTGATGTCACAGTACAGAGATAATAAACACAGTGAAGTCACAGTACAGAGATAATAAACACAGTGATGTCACAGTACAGAGATAATAAACACAGTGATGTCACAGTCCAGGGATAATAAACACAGTGATGTCACAGTACAGAGATAATAAACACAGTGATGTCACAGTACAGAGATAATAAACACAGTGATGTCACAGTACAGAGATATTAAACACAATGATATCACAGTACAGGGATAATAAACACAGTGATGTCACAGTACAGAGATAATAAACACAGTGATGTCACAGTAGAGGATAATAAACACAGTGATGTCACAGTACAGAGATAATAAACACAGTGATGTCACAGTAGAGGATAATAAACACAGTGATGTCACAGTACAGGGATAATAAACACAGTGATGTCATAGTCCAGGGATAATAAACACAGTGATGTCATAGTCCAGGGATAATAAACACAGTGATGTCACAGTACAGAGATAATAAACACAGTGATGTCACAGTATAGGGATAATAAACAGTGATGTCACAGTACAGAGATAATAAACACAGTGATGTCACAGTCCAGGGATAATAAACACAGTGATGTCACAATCCAGGGATAATAAACACAGTGATGTCACAGTACAGAGATAATAAACACAGTGATGTCACAGTCCAGGGATAATAAACAAAGTGATGTCACAGTCCAGGGATAATAAACACAGTGATGTCACAGTACAGAGATAATAAACACAGTGATGTCACAGTACAGGGATAATAAACACAGTGATGTCACAGTACAGGGATAATAAACACAGTGATGTCACTGTACAGAGATAATAAACACAATGATGTCACAGTCCAGGGATAATAAACACAGTGATGTCACAGTACAGAGATAATAAACACAGTGATGTCACAGTCCAGGGATAATAAACACAGTGATGTCACAGTCCAGGGATAATAAACACAGTGATGTCACAGTACAGAGATAATAAACACAGTGATGTCACAGTCCAGGGATAATAAACACAGTGATGTCACAGTCCAGGGATAATAAACACAGTGATGTCACAGTACAGAGATAATAAACACAGTGATGTCACAGTACAGAGTTAATAGACACAGTGATGTCACAGTACAGAGAAAATAAACACAGTGATGTCACAGTACAGAGATAATAAACACAGTGATGTCACAGTACAGGGGGAATAAACACACTGATGTCACAGTACAGGGATAATAAACACACTGATGTCACAGTACAGGGGGAATAAACACACTGATGTCACTGTACAGGAATAATAAACACAGTGTTGTCACAGTACAGGGGGAATAAACACAGTGATGTCACAGTACAGAGATAATTAACACAGCGATGTCACAGTACAGGGATAATAAACACAGTGATGCCACAGATAGGTGAAGTTGGTGAGATGATACTTAGGACATGGCTTATCTAGCACACCAACGATGAGTCACGGAGGGTATCGCGGCTTTGGATCACCCCTCCTACTACTTGTCACTTTGCTACATTGTACCTCCATTGTTTCTCCCCCACCCCCTCCCTCTGCTGCGGGTCCTTACATTTGTTTGCCATTAGATTGGGTGGGAGCAGGGATTCCTCTGTTCTGCATACACTTCACTGTGTCAGATTTCTCCCTCGCCTGCAGTGGAAAACATCCAAATTTTTTTTTTTTTTTTTTGCAGGCTGAGCCTGGAGCAGCAGAGCCGGAGAAGTATAGTAGGATGCAAACACTGCTTCTGAGCTCCTCACAACCAAGGAAGTTTGTCTGGGCTTCACACCAAAGGACGTTGCCTTTCGGGATGAACTTCTTGCCGGTTCCGATCAGGACTGATAACATCTGAGGATGTTATGGAGGAGAAGACCGCTCCGTTCCAGCCACAAGTTCCTCGAGACGTAGATGGGGCTCTGATTGTCTTCTAGGAAAAGATGAGAAGAAGAAATTAACATAAGTTAACGGGCTTTAGCCGGGTTGTCCTCGAGGAAACAATGAGAGGTAGGTCGCTGGCAGCTCCACTACGGGGACTACTGCTGAACAATAGCAGATGTGTGCAAGACCAGAGATGGAGATGAAAGCCAAGGAGGAAGCAGGTCTTAAGGAGCCGCTGGCATCTGACAACGTTAAAGTCACACTATAGCAGAGGCATGGCTTCTTTCCACAGGCCAAGTGGTATATAGATCCCGATCAGGGGCGCACCAACAATGAGGCCAGGTGAGGTGGTCGCCTCAGGCAGCACCAAGTAGGGGCAGCAGAAGGTCCATGGGCAATGAGTGCTTTCATTGTGGCAAAGGGGTTAGGTTAAGAAATTGGCATTGGGGAGGGGGATATAGTTTCAGTTTTCGCCTCAGGCATCCCGGTTATCAGCCATTTCCATGTGAACACCCTCTATTGTGTCCCGCGGGTTGCCTGTGAGATGGGTGAAAGTGATCTATTCTTTCCTGTTATCAGCCACCATGGCTTGCCCAAGTACCCTTGCAGGACGTGTACGATGAAAAGTTCTGCCACTTTCTAATATTGCATCTTTGTGTCTACCTTTTTCAAGATCTCTGCTTGCTGTCAGACAATTGGAACATTGTCCTTTCCATTCAAAGCGCTAATACTTCTCACCACTGAGGGTTTGTTACAGTTGTATCTCATGGTAGGTCCATCTCCTGTGAGATAAACAGCGCTCTGGACTCCAGGGTTAATGATACAATTTACCTGCACTGATACATTGTAACAAACCATCAGGGCTGGAGAGAGAGAAGTTGTGCTGCCGATGTGTTTGGCTCATAGAATTGTAACAAACCCTCAGCTGTGAGAAGCATTAGATCTGGAGGAGCAGAGGACAGCAACGGCAGCTCCGCAGTCACTTCTCACAGCCCATTTTAATTCCCCCTGGACTATATTTGCTGAACATGAAATCTAGAATGTCACTGGAAAACAGATGTAGCAGAGCTAAGTGCGTTGTTTGTTTCTTCTGCGTGCAATTACGCAGGGTAATACAATATAGTTAACTGCAGGCTATGAGTAATGGCAATAAACAAACTGAGCACTGCTACATCGATGTCTTTCTATATAATGTACATATGTAGTAGGGCTGAATTTGTCAGGTGGCACCAACCATGGTGATGCGGTATCATCTGTGAATTTTCTTAAGTTATAATGGTAACCTGAAGCAATGACATAACCACGGGTGTATATTTGTAAGAATCTCCTGTGGTGGGAACACCCCTTTAAATATGAACAGCTATAGGACCCCTTTTTTTATTTCTCTGCGCCTACAGTATGTCAGGCATGCTTAACTTTAAGAAGGGTATAATATTAAATCTGTGAATATTAAGTGGTAGGTTCATGAATAAAATTCCAGAAGAGCATTGAAGACTGACACACAGTAGGAAGTAGGGAGGAGTTTAACTCTGGGTTAGAATGCAGATTAAAAGAGTACTCAGGTGTTAGGAAAGCAGGGTGAGAAGCCATATGAGCTCTAGGACTGTTACTAAGGGGAAATGCTGGGGGACACCGGCTCTTTAAATAGACTGGTCACAATCCGCCTCATTCATCTCCTGCTGGTTCAGTTTCAGGCCGATGAAAGCTCCAACCTCGTCTATTTTTGTGACCACAAAGTTTTCGGTTTTCCGTACTGAAGGAAAACAAGACATAGCAAATAGCTGGAGGCCAGAAGAAGGCAACATTACAGCTCATCAGCCTCCGTCACTGCCCAAAACAGGAACTGGCATCTCCCCAGGGTCTTCAAAGTCCTGCTGTCCACATGGCCAGATAGACAAGGCTGAAAAGTTGCTTAACATTCAAGGATGGTGGTCACCGGCTGAAAAATGTCCCTCTTACTATTAAAATTTACTATTCTTTTTACTTTACCACAATTATACCCTCCCCGGAGCTGCCCCTTATCTGGAGGACACATAGCTCTGTTCATTCTGCTTTTCTTGTTTCATGAATGGAAAGCCAGAGCTACAGTGAAGACTGACACATGCAGGCAGAGTCTGTATAAAGGTGGGTATCAACCCTACAGACACAGTACTGAGCAAGAGTTAACATCCCTAGTGGTCTAGTGGATGAAAATGTAATTATTCTTTAGGGTCCAGAATGGTAAAGTGCCTAGCAGCCCTCATTGTTTAGGGTGAGGGTTTAATATCCCTGGTGGTCTTGAGTGCTGAAGGGTTTAATATACCTGGCGTTCTCAGGAGCTGAAGGTTTTAATATCCCTAGTAGTCTTGGGAGTTAATGAGCTTACTATCCCTGCTGGTCTAGACAGCTAAAGGGTTTAATATCCCTGGTGTTTTAGGAAGCTAAAGGTGTTAATATCCTTGATGATCTAGGGAATTAAAGGGTTAAATATCCCTGGTGGTCTACGCAGATGAAGGTTTTAATACCCCTGGCAGTCTAGGGAGTTTATGAGCTATACTATCCCTGAAGATCTAGGGAGCTAAAGAGATTAGGGTTATATCCTTGTGGTCTAGAACAGTAAAGGGTTTAATGTCCCAGACAGTCTAGCAGCTGAAGGTGTTAATATCCCTGGTGGTCTCGGGAACTTAAGGGTTTAATATCCTTGGTGAGCTAGACATCTGAAGGTTTTCATAACCCTGGTGGTCTTGGGAATTGAAGAGTTAAATATCCATGGTGGTGTGGAGAGCTGAAGGGTTTATTATCCCTGGTGGTCTAGGTAGCTGAAAGGTTTGATATCCTGGGTGGTCTAGGGAGTTGAAGCTTAAAAAAACTGAAGGGCTTTTTGTAACATCTTCTTTGTCCCCACACAGTCTATGTTATCTCCTTAAGTAGTCTTTTGCTCGACCTTGATAATATAGAATTCCCCACCACTCAAGTCAAAGCTACGTACCACAAATCTGGGAGCTCAAGTGAAGGAACTGAGGCCAAAGAGAGGACTAGTGGTTAACTGCAGGTGGTTATAATAAGAAATTCCGAGATGAACCACAGGGATTTGTCAAGACTTTGGATGCTACCACAGAATTATGTAATAGACACAGAACGTTCCGGGCCTTCTTGGTTGGGCTACAGAACAGAAAGCTAGAAAATGTGCGGCGGGAGACTTGTCCATATAGAACCACACTTATCACCTCAAATAAATATGTATGTAATGGATCTGGGTTTAATTTGCACTCTAGAAATAACTAGACTTCTGTGTTTAGTAATTGTTGGGGAAGGTGAAGGAAAAGGTAGTCATCAAGTAGGGTCAGAAACCATTAGTAGACTTCAGTGTGTAGTAAGTGTCTACTAGGTCTGGAAGGTAAAGGAACAGGTGGTCTTGTAGTCATCAAGTAGGGTCAGAAACCATAGGTAGACATCAGTGTGTAGTAAGTGTCTACTAGGTCTGGAAGGTAAAGGAAAAGATGGTCTTGTAGTCATCAAGTAGGGTCAGAAACCATAAGTTGACTTCAGTGTGTAGTAAGTGTCTACTAGGTCTGGAAGGTAAAGGAACGGGTGGTCTTGTAGTCATCAAGTAGGGTTAGAAACCATAGGTAGACTTCAGTGTGTAGTAAGTGTCAACTAAGTAGTTTAGGAAGGTGAAGGGACAAATGGTCTTGTAGTCATCAAGTAGGGTCAAAAACCATAGGTATACATCAGTGTGTAGTAAGTGTCTACTAAGTCTGAAATGTAAAGGAAAAGATGGTCTTGTAGTCATCAAGTATGGTCAGAAACCATAGGTAGACATCAGTGTGTAGTAAGTGTCTAGTAGGTTTTTAAAGGTAAAGGAACAGGTGGTCTTGTTGTCATCAAGTAGGGTCAGAAACCATAAGAAGACTTCAGTGTGTAGTAAATGTTAAGTAGGTCTGGAAGATAAAGGAACATGTGGTCTTGTAGTCATCAAGTAGGGTCAGAAACCATAGGTAGACTTCAGTGTGTAGTAAGTGTCTACTAGGTCTGGAAGGTAAAGGAACAGGTGGTCTTGTTGTCATCAAGTAGGGTCAGAAACCATACTGTAGGTAGACTTCAGAGTACAGTAAGTGTCAACTAAGTAGGCCAAGAAGGTGAAGGAACGGGTGGTCTTGTAGTCATCAAGTAGAGTCAAAAGATTACAGATTAGAGTGGCAAAGGGGAAAACAAGATCAAGTGTAATATTTGACTTACAAATAGTAAAAAAAAAATTGAGAAAACTAGTGAAGAAACAAACAGCGTGGCCCCTTGTGTAATGGGCAGAGTGGCCATGCGTTTGCCGATCGGTCTCCTGGTGGAATAAGCCTATCACAAACATGTTCTTGTAGCCCCATGAGTTTGTCAGTTGGTTGGCTTCTCTCACCATGTTGTGTAATTTGCACAGAAATTCCACAGAACAGGAATAAGAACCAATGAAACGAGTGGTGAAAGAAGAACGTGTCCATGTTAGCGCGTACTTGACAGAATGTTGGCCTGTGTGACAGCATTATGTAATATATACAAAAGTTACAAGACCATTTGAGGATGGACGATTGCCAATGACCAGGAACTGTGCCATAGGAACCTCTGAAATGTGTATGGATAGCCCCAGAGGGGAGCGGCGTCTGCTTTTCTCCTCGTATAGAGTAAGAACATGAGATTACTGAATAATACAGGGAGCTCCGTTACATCTAATCCTCAATTCCCAGTTGTCACACTTGCTGGAAAATAATCCCACCCCGCTAAACTAGTGATGTAATCCCGCTATTCCTGGACTCGAGTCTCCATCTTATTATCCCCAGCCTGCCAGAAAAATGATGTCGACCAGTGAAAAATAATATTGAATAAAAATTAACCATGAGCGTTCTAGAAATGTCACTTGTTAAATTATGTAATGGATCGGTATAAAACGCCCAGTGACCACCAGTGGTTTCCTACACATGGCAGGTGACCATCTCTACTGGTTGCCATGTCTGCCCCCTTAAGTTCTGTTTGTGTAAATGTCAGCCTCATGTCAACATTTAGTGGTGTATCCAAAGGGGTCAACGAAACCTGTGACCCAACATGGACATCTTGGCTTGTAGCCACTATAAACCCATCAGGAACATAGGAGAACTTAAAGAGATTATCCCATGATTAATGTAAAAAAATGAAAATCAGACGTCATATAGTAGAAGAAAATTTCTTTATAACACCAGCCCTGTACCTCACATGGATCCAGAGATCTTCTCATTCATTGCTCTGCTAGATTTATATCAAGCTGACAGCTCAAGGGGCGTGTCTTTTCTGCTGCAGCTCAGGAGGCGTGTCTCAGCTCTCCCTATCACAGCTCAGGAGGCATGTCTCAGCTCTCCCTATCACAGCTCAGGAGGCGTGTCTCAGCTCTCCCTATCACAGCTCAGGAGGCGTGTCTCAGCTCTCCCTATTACAGCTCAGGAGGCAGTTGAAGGATGAAACTGAGCATGTGCGGCCATCTCAGTGAGCAGGTCAAAGACATAAGGAAAGAAACAAACAGCAGGTGGCGCTATACAGATGAATTTTATTGAATAACTCACTGGCTATACAAAATTTTTAATTACATGCAATTCTAAAAGTATTCAGATCCAGATGCTAGTTTGAAAACTGCAAAAATATTTTTTGTGGGACAACCCCTTTAAGTCTTATAATTGGGCATTACCAAGGAGCAATGTGAACTTTTGCTGCACTTCGTGATGTTATCACACTGATTCAAATATCCTGTAAATCAAGATGTCATATTACTTGCTAGCAGATGATGCTATAGGTGGAAGCATGTTACCTTGGTAGACTGAGGGTAGGCATACAACGACCAAGTCAATGGTGCGTGCAACTGCACTCTCTAAATAATACCAAAGTAGGTGCAGTGGTTGTAGTTGCGCTTGGGCTTCTGGTGTTGGGTTCCCTGCCCCATAAGGAGATGTCAATGCTATAAACCATGATTGAACAGGTTTAAGGCTTTAATAATAGACCCATTTGTTCTGCTACTAGGTATCATAGGAGGAGGAGGAGGGAGTCATTTTTCCACCCCTGGATAAAATTAAGTACTGTAAATGTCCTGGAGACAACCGACCATTAAAGGGGTTGTCTGGTTTAATTAACCCATTTCCATATTGTTTTTCTAGTCAATTCTAAGTTAACATAGCGCAGGTTTTCACCTTAAAGACCCTCATCTATTACCGAAGCAGATAGTGGCCACAAAGAGTGTCTCTGACTCTGGAGGACCTGGCATGTACATGCATTTCATTAAAAGTCTATTGAGAACTATGTAATGCCTCAGTTTATCCTGTGGTGGCGCTGTAGGAGAACTCAGCACTTACTGTTGGGCTCCTCCACAGATTAGAGCTGATCGATGTGATTCCCAGCAGTTTGATGTCTATCAGTGTCCAACTTTTTTGTTGTTGTAAGGCACAAGGCTTCACATCTACTTACTATAAACGGAGACAGACTTATTTTGTCTTTCAGACGAGCAGCTCCTGCAAGAAGACGATGACATGTCCTCGTCTAGACACAGGCAGAATGGTAAGTGACCCTCAGAAAGCAAGTTTCCTTTCGACTTGAATCTACCTTGCTGTCAACACCAGATCAACCTTTAGGTCCTGAGTCATAAGATAGAAACTGGTTGCTAGGGACAAGATGCCTCAGAAAACCATAGAAACAGATAGACATGCACAGTGAGCCCTTAGCAACCGGACTGTCTGAACTTCTTCAAGTTAAGCTTCAATCAAGGTTGAGAAAGAAAAAAGTTTGGGTACCAGTCAGATCACTGCTCATTGTATGTGCTATTGTATGATCTAGAATTGACAATTCTGTCTGTCATCTATAAATTGTAGGTAGGACCAGGACCAACTGTGCCAAGTGCCAGAAGAACCTGTCCCTCCAGAACTCCGTGAAGGTTCTCTACGTCTTTGTGGTGATTCTCATCATTGCGGTCATCGTGTTAGCGTCGCTGGGTGAGTAGCAGAACATCTATCTCTGCTTTGTAAAAAGTCGTTAGCTCAATATATCTGTCACTTAAAGGGCTTATCCCTATAGATGACCCCTTTCCATGTGGCCAGTTAAGGGCAATGAAGGGAATAGAGGGGCAGTCTACTGTTCCCCTTCTGTTGACTAGAATGGAGAGCCACCTGATAAGCACAGGCTATGGTGGACCCACCATGTATTACCCAGATGACCACTGACATCAATGGGTGATAAACAACAAATAGCATGTGCCCACCTCCACCGGCGATGGCACCTGGGTGACCAGCTCATCTGGAGCCCAAAGTGAACAACTCCTTTAAGCCAACATCTTAAAACCTAAATGCATGATTGTGCAGATTAGTATAATTTCTTGCGTTGTAGGCCCTACTTTATACATTCTGGTTGCTTAGCAACCACATGACTTCTTGTCTGGGTGACCACCTCTTTCGTACATGAAGATGCACATACAGTGGAGTAAACAGACAAAGGCAGGGCCCTGCAGGGAATAGAAATTAGGAATGTGGTCCTGGGCTTTGCCTCCATTTGTTTTGCTCTGAACTCGCCCCAGTTACCCGCCTTCAACAATGCAGTCCTGCCCCCTCCCACCAAGAGTCCTATAGTAGCACCCGCTTTCTCTTTGTGACGCATGACCATGTGCATGTTGAGAAATGTTCACAGTAGACATGAGCGACCCTTTGACAACTAATAAACAGCGCCATACGTACTGTTGTGGCTGTTCCTGGTACTGCAGTTCAGTTCCATTCACTTGAATAGGACTGAGCTGCAGCAGCCTGGTTAAAGGGAACCTGACATCACCATAATGTCATCCCCTCCCCCTCTCCAGCTGCCTGCAGTACCTTAAAGGGGTCCTCTCATGTCAGCATGTAGCATTTATCATGTAGAGAAAGTTAATACAAGGCACTTACTAATGTATTGTGATTCTCCATATTGTCTCCTTTGCTGGCTGGATTCATTTTTCCATCACATTATACACTGCTGTTTCCATGGCTACGACCACCCTGCAATCCATCAGTGGTGGTCGTGCTTGTACCAGGCTGCATTATGGAGATGTCAGGTTCCATTTACACAAAGAAGCGGATGCTGAGGGAGCGCCGCCCCTTTATCTGGCAGTCAGACCTCCGCTGATCACATATTGGTAGCGTGTCCTCTCCGAGGTCGTCATCTGTATCTCGTTTACTGGAGAGAAAACACACAAACAGCAGCGGGGGCGTGACAAAGCTGCTGACAACAACAAACACTTGGCGCCAGCAGAGACCTCGACCCTGATGGACGGAGGCTGACAACTGACAAACTGCACATCACAGGCTGAGGAGCAACGGCCAAGATGTCTGCATGCTATTTAACAGACAGCTTAAATATTGTGCTGCTCACATGTAGCAGAGCTAAACGTGTTGGGGTGGCATAGCTGGTGTAGAGTAACTATCGTCTGGCTTAGATAATGCAGTCCTATGTCAGGACTAACACAATAATATCACCAAGTGTTGTGCCAAATGACAAACTCAGCTCTTCTCAGCTTTACCTTTCTATATCCAAATGGGAGTCTGCATTATTATAGACATTACATCTTAGTGTCAGTCTTCACTGTAGCTCTAGCATTAGGTTCAGGGTGAACAGATTGTTAGCGGGCTGCAGTATTATAACTCTCAACAAGGAAATAAAGAAAAGTGACTTGAAAAAAATAAAATATAAAAAAAGCATGTGACTTTTTTGATGTTCTACTCAGCCACTGATGGCCACCATGACAGTGCCCAGAGGTGTTTTCCCACAGACAACCAGCTTTACCTATAGAAGTGTCAGTCTGTACTACATTCTGAAATTCTGTTCCTAATCCAGAAAGTCAAGGTTGAACACAAGTTTAGCTTCTAGGGAGTAAGGAGAAGAAAAAAAAAGGGACCATTCGGTCATAAATACGTACTGTCTCTTTAAAAGACATGGCCGAGGACCCCGGGGTAAATAAGAATGACCGCACTGAAGTCGAATGTCAGGAGATGAGTAGATGTTGAGGGATGATGCCTCATTTTCCTGTGTTATTTACAGTTTTCAGGAAAGTCAATTCCCTGTACGATGACTTCAGCTCGGCGAAGTCCGGCTATGAGAAGAAGATTTTCTCTGTCCAAGTGGATCTTCAGGAGCTCGGTAAATATTGTGATTTTCCTTCCCTGGCTGAACTCTTTGCCTCAGTTTCTTCCATTAGCTTGTCTTAAAGAGCCAGTCAGAAGCATGAACTCTGCCCGCCAGACTTCTGCTTTTTTCTTACTGTTTTCTCTAGTCAGGTTGCCTAGCAACCATTGGCTTCCTGTCTGGGTGAGCACCACATTAGTTCATGTATGGGTGAAGGATGTGTCCACACAGCCACATCACATCTTAGTACAACCTCTGGGGCAGTAATATGGTATCTATAGAAGTCTGAGGGTCCACACGGCACCATTGTAGGCCTTGGTATACAGAGGACATTCCCCTGAAGAGGGGGAAGCACTGCAGAAATATGGTGCCACACACACAGGTCTCATAGATGCCTACAGCTCCACTAGCCATAAATACTGGGTGTGCCGCCATCCGGGCGCTGCCCTGGCCTCAGGTGTTTGTAGAGTCAGGGGTTCTGGGCACTGAGCATTGGTAGACTTACAGTTAGTCAGGTAAGTAAGTGGAGTCGATATTAGAAGAGTTACAGTTAACCGGGTTAGGGTAAGTAGTTGAACGGTTAGTAGGGTTAGATTTAGAGGGGTTAGTAGAGTTAAAAGGTTTATCCAACCCCTATAATGCCCCTCAAAATGCCCAGGAACCACATACAGGTTAAACTTACCCCCGAGTCGCTCCTGCCGCCAATGCATCTCCCCGTTGCATGGATGAAACATCCGTTGGGGGAAAGGGGATAGCCAATAGCAGGCCACAACGGGAACAAGCCCGCCTAGCGTCACCCCCGACCCTAGGGAGGCTCATCCCCATCGTGGCCTGCTACTGGCTGCCCCAACCACCTCCCTTGCTGGATGGCCGCCATGCAGGATCAGGAGTGACGTGGGTATCGGGGAGCGGGGTAAGTACAACCAGTATGAGGGGCCTTTAAGTATAAAGTATGGATTAGTGGACAACATTAGGGATTAAGGTAAGAAGTGGTAGGGTTAGTAAAATTAATGTTAGAAGAGTTTGAGCGAGAGGATTAGTAGAGTTTCGATTAGTTGGGTGAGGGTAAGTAGAGTTATTATCAGTAGAGTTAGGGCTAGTAGGGTTATAGTTAGAGCTAGTAGAGTTAGAGTTAAGGCTAGTAGAGTTAGAGTTAGGGCTAGTAGGGTTAGCGTTAAGGCTAGTAGGGTTAGAGTTAAAGCTAGCAGGGTTAGAGTTAGGGCTAGTAGGGTTAGAGCCATGGCTAGTAGGGTTAGAGTTAAGGCTAGCAGGGTTAGAATTAGTTCTAGTAGGGTTAGAGTAGGGCTAGTAGGGTTAGAGTTAAGGCTAGTAGGGTTAGAACTAGGGCTAGCAGGGTTAGGGCTAGTAGGGTTAGAGCTAGGGCTAGTAGGGTTAGAGTTAACGCTAGTAGGGTTAGAGTTAGGGCTAGTAGGGTTAGAGTTAGGGCTAGTAGGGTTAGAGTTAGGGCTAGTAGAGTTAGAGTTACAGCTAGTAGGGTTAGAGTTAGGGCTAGTAGGTTTAGAGTTATGGCTAGTAGTGTTAGAGTTAACGCTAGCAGGGTTAGAGTTAGGGCTAGTAGGGTTAGACCAATGGCTAGTAGGGTTAGAGTTAAGGCTAGCAGGGTTAGCATTAGTTCTAGTAGGGTTAGAGTAGGGCTAGTAGGGTTAGAGTTAAGGCTAGTAGGGTTAGAACTAGGGCTAGCAGGGTTAGGGCTAGTAGGGTTAGAGCTAGGGCTAGTAGGGTTAGAGTTAATGCTAGTAGGGTTAGAGTTAGGGCTAGTAGGGTTAGAGTTAGGGCTAGTAGAGTTAGAGTTAGGGCTAGTAGAGTTAGAGTTAAGGCTAGTAGGGTTAGAGTTAGGGCTAGAAGGTTTAGAGTTATGGCTAGTAGGGTTAGAGTTATGGCTAGTAGGTTTAGAGTTAAGGCTAGTAGGGTTAGAGTTAGGGTTAGTAGAGTTAGAGTTAAGGCTAGTAGGGTTAGAGTTAGGGTTAGAGTAACCATTAGGGGACACCTTTAGGAATAAGGTAAGTAGAGTTAAAGTTAGTGAAGTTAATGTTAGATTAGGGTTAAAGGATTAGTATAGTTCCTGTTAGTCGGGTTAGGGTAAGTAGAGTAGGATAGTAAGTAGAGTTAGGGCTAGTAATGTCAGAGTTAGAAGGGTTAGTGGAGCTCGGATTAGAGTAAGCATTAGTGGCCACCTTCAGAATGAGGGTAAGTACTGTAGAGTTAGGGTTAATAAAGCTAACGTTAGCCAGGTTCTAGGTAAAATGATCAGTAGAGTTAATGTTAGAAGGGAGCTAGGGTGATAGCAGGGGTGTAGCTATAGGGGAAGCAGGGAAAGGGGCTGTTTTGGGGAATAAGGATTAAGGATTGCACAGGAGGAGGGGGTTATGAAGAATTTGCTGGGGGGGGGGGTGGTTCTCCATTCAAAAACTTGCTATGAGGCCCCAGTTATTTCTAGTTTCGCGACTGGGTTATAGCAAGAATAGAGTTGTAGAAGAAAGCATACACTCACTGTGCCATGATAGGGAGAAAGCTTCAGCAGAAAGGACACGTCCCTGAGCTGTGATAGGGAGAGAGCTGCAGTAAGTAAGACATGCCCCTGAGCTGTGATAGGCCAAGGGCTTCAGCAGAAAAGACACACCCATGAGCTGTGTTAAGGAGAGAGCTGCACCAGAAAGGTCATGCCCCTGACCTATGATAGGGAGAGAGCTTCAGCAGAAAGGACACACCCCCTGAGCTGCCAGCTTGAAGCACTGAATCATTAGATGTACATGGGCGCCTTTAGGGTTGATGTGATTAGGGTGGCACAGAATTAGGGTGACAGGGTTAGCGTTAGTAAGGCTAACCTCCGGCACTCCAGCTGTGGTGAAACTACGACTCCCAGCATGCTACATTCATTTCTATAGAGTTCTGAGAACAGCCAAGCAAGTGTGCATCTTGGGAGTTGTAGTTTTACCACAGCTGGAGTGCCGGAGGTTAGCCATCACAGGGTTAGTGTCTCTCCGTGTAATAAGAACGTGTTCACATCTGGCGTGTTCTGCCGGTCACATGATATCCCCCCGGAGCACTCGGCGGTAAAGCACCGGCTGTGTAATCACCGCGTTTGTTTCCAGGCAGGATCTGCTGGGTGTTGTTTTTGCACATTTCATGGGGACTTGAAAGTTTTCCAAAAATCTGTTCCTACTTAGCGTCCATCAGACACAAGTGTTTCCGGGGGCTTAACCCCTGGGAGGAACCCGGCGGTGAAACTGACAGCCAATATGGCCGCCATTATGAAGAGCCAGGCTCTCCTTCACCCCGGGCCAGTTCTAGTCCTAAGACGGACTGGTCAGCCATCGCATCCCCCTCATCCTGTACCCCCGGAGGACGTATTTCTGGCTGCGGAGAGTCTAACGAGGCTCGTTAACTAATTACAGGAAATATCCGATTATACGGCTACAGCCAATAGATCATCGAGGAGGGCGAGACTGGGCCAAAACTGCTGCGAGTGCCGTCACAATGTACAGCTCCAAGGGCTTCTAACATACTTTGTGTTGCAGTTCCTTACTGTTTATAAGATCACCGTTGGCTGTCAGTGAATGGAAGCATTCGTGTTTCCATCCAGAACCCATGCTGATCTAACACTCTTCTCAGCTGCGGGGTTGTTAGAATTGTATCCAGTGTAGACAAGCCTCTGGGAGCTCAGGGAACATACTTCTTATAGTCTACCTGGACACTGTCGCTCCCCAGGGTTAGGCCCTATAGTCACTATAGCTGGAGACATAACTCGAGTCCAGACTTGGTAAAGTTCAATGATTTTAATAGAATAAACTTCCATCCAAACAATGCTTGATTTTTCTATTGGCTCCAGAAGGTTTTGGGGTAAACTGGCAGGCAAAACTAGTACACTTTGCTTTCTCTCTAACTCTCTCTCTGCTGGCACGCTAATCTCTGGCTTCCATCTGGTTACTGGACTTTCTAACAGTTCTGGTACCTTTGAGTGTGGTGCCTTTGCCTGTTGAGCCCTTCATAATACTCAGTCTATGAACCTCAAGGAGTCGTGGTGCTCTACGAGCTGCTTCCCATGGGAGACTCCTGCTTCAGGGAGTGGGGGGGGGAGGTGGTTCCCCTCACTGAGCCATGTCTGCTCTCTTTCCAACTCTCAATTCAACTCTAGCCTCCTGCAACCCCTAACTTGCTAGTTGTTGGGTTCCAATCTAGTAAACTAATAACGGACACACAGCACATTTAATGGACAAGGCGGAAAAGTAAGTGAACCTTTGTATTAAGGACTCCAAGGGCTAACCAGCAAACAATGCTTCAATCATAGGGGTTTTCCAGGCTTTTAATATTGATGACCTATCCCTGACCTGTCTGCTGTGTTCCTTGGTTTCCATGGTGCTGTTTGCTCACTCAACAAACCTCTGAGGCCTTCACAGAACAGTTGTAGTTATACGGAGAATACATTGAATTCAGTGACTTCTGAAGGCAATTGGTCAGGCTGGATTTTATTTAGGGGTATCAGAGTACAGGGGGGGCTGAATAGAAATGTACACCACAATTTTGAGATCAGAACATCACTCCTCAATTCTGACCATAGACAAAATTCTGATATCCAGGGGTGAAGAAGACTGTAAGATTGGGTAGGGGTGAGTATACTTTAAAGAAATGGCATCTCGGAGGCCTCCAGGATACCATCTTCAGGACAAAACATCTGTCAGCAGAATTGCTGCTCCATCCACCTTGTCTTACAGAGTTAACTCTTTATGACCTAGGTAGTCCTCTCTAAGGTTCTTGGAATTCTTGGGCCGGATGAACCTTCTTGCGTCGTGCTCCACCCCCATCTTATCCTGCATCTCTGTATGGTTCATGAACAATTTTACAATTTTACGATGTGTTTAATGGGTTGACGTCATTAAAGATTAGTCAGATTTTCACACGTGTTAAAAGATATTAATTGGCGATGTTTAAGTCATTATCCCATTATTGGTTCCCTTAATAGCAGCAAATTTTGATAATTATGTTTTTGAATCATTAGACATGAAATCTGTTGGAAACTGTTCCTACTGCCACGATGCCACCTACTTGGGACAAGAGATCAGCAAACTTCAGGGGGAGTTGGAAGAGATACAGAAGATGCTCTTGGCCCAGGACATGCAACTGGACAAGACATCTCAAAACCATCAGCTCCTCATAGCCACCAACAGCAAAATGGACAACCAGATAGAGAGGAGTAACATCTCCCTTCGACAGATCAATCAGACTTTGGGACTTTTCCTGTCGCAGGTCAAAGGGTGGCAAACCACCGCAGCCGAGCTGGAAGCCTCGGTGAAAAACTTGGTCCAGGAGAGGTATGACATCACAGCCGCCGTCCAGCAGATAAATTTTACCGTTGGGCAAACTTCGGAGTGGATACAGGTTATCCAGAGGAAAACCGACGAGGAAACGTTGACCTTACAAAAAATTGTCACTGACTGGCAAAATTATAGCAAAATTTTGGGTGGATTTAAATCTACTTCTGTCAAAACCATAGATCTGGTAAGAAACATTCAAAGCAGCATCACAGCCACGGCCCAACGTATCACCATGAACACGGAGGTCATGCATGATCTGGTCCTACAGGTCATGGGGCTTCAGCTTCAGTTGGACAACATTACCTCTTTTCTTGATGACCACGAAGAAAACATGCAAGATCTCCAGTATCATTCCAAGTACACGCAAAACAGGACCGTAGAGCGGTTCGAGAGCCTCGAGGGCAGGATGTTTTCTCATGAGACTGAAATCGAGACTATCTTCACGAATATAAATGCTACTGACAACCACGTGCACAGCATGTTGAAGTATCTGGATGATGTACGTCTCTCTTGCACACATGGGCTCCATTCTCATGCTGACGAACTGTACTACCTTAACAAATCTGTCAGCCTCATGCAAGGGGCCACCGATTTGCTGAGAGAGAGGTTCAGTCTTATGAATGCTCGTCTAGATTTTGATGTTAGGAATCTTTCGATGATCATGGAAGAAATGAAACTGGTGGACGTCAAACATGGGGAGATCCTCCAGAAAGTCACAATTGTGCAAGGTAAGCATCTCAAGCATCTTGTGTCAAGTATTAAAGTTATCCCTTATCCACAGGCGATAACTAACTGATTGGTGGGGACCACCACTGATCCTGTGAATGGGAGACCCATATCCGCATCCCGATGGAGCGGCAGGCCAGACACGTACCTTGATGCTCCATTTATTGTCTTTGGGACTGTTGGAGATTGCCAAGTATAGTACATGTAGTCCCATAGACAATGAATGGAGCGCGTGGATGCATGTTCGGTCTGATGCTCCATCGGGACAGAGATATGGGACTCTGGACTCGGAATTGGTGGGGTTCCATTGGCCAGACCTCCATTGGTCACTTAGTTATTCCCTATCCTGTGGTACAACCTCTTTAAAGATCTACTTCTTCTTAAAGGGGTTCTTCACCTCTTTTCATATCTGGTCATCTAATTGTCAGGGACACACTGCCTTCAACAAGTCCACAGCAACTAGCCTATCTGAGATTAGTTTGGCCTTCAGCTCAAGGCGAAACTGGCATAGATTAATTAAGGATCAAGAAGTGGCCCAAAACGCTGCATTGGTTAAACTCTTAATTGTTGGTTAATTTCTTAACCCCTTCTAAAAAATTATTGTACTCTTAAATGAAGCCTTTCAGCAGTTCTGACCATGCTAAACTGCCGATAACACTAGGTAGGGGCTGGACCGAGCAGTACATGTATACATTTTGTGTAGCTTTTATTATCAGGAGTAGTGTGAATATGAACTTTTATTTTGTCAGGTTCTGCTCCTGCAAGTGTCCAGGAGGTGGTGCTTCTCTGTGAAGTGCTCTCTGCATTGAGCTGCTTCACAACCCTGTGACAGCTGTAGTGGTCTCCTGATTGGATGCTACAGCTGTCATTCAGCGCAGAGGGGAGGGGCTATGAAGCAGCTCAATGTAGAGACCAGAGAGCACGTCACAGAGAAGCACCACCTCCTGGACACTTGCAGGAGCATGACCTAGCAGAATAAAAGTTCATATTCACGCTAGTCCTGATGATACAATAGCCACGGAAAGTATATTTTTCCCCTCCTTGCCACAGCCCATAACTAGTGCTGTAAGCAGTTTGGCATGGTCAAAACTGCTGACAGACTCCCTTAAATGTGCTAATACCACAATAGGATGTAATGATACAGTACATCTAGTGGATGGCATGCGCAGATGACTTTCCACTGCAACGGCCAAGATCACATTTATTTCCAATCCAAGATGGTGGCCGCACCATCCGAGAAGTTTGAAAGAGGGTAGTAGCTCCTTCACAGATCCTGAGATCATGTTGCAGGACACAGCTGATGGGTGTCAGTGGCTGCCGAGGACATGGGTGCAATGCCGTGTAGCACTAGCTCAGCTGAATGTAGTAATACCTTTCACTTAGCAATATGTTTCTTCATCCTGGAGAAAAAGTACTTTTAATCAATATGCAAATAAGCAGTTATGTGCACCGAGGGCGGGCTCAGGGCACATCTTTCCTCTTCCTGCTTCCTATACTAGCCCCTCCTTCTCCGTTCTAAATGACAGGGCTATGTTCCTACATAGTCATCTTGCCTCATTCAAGAAAAAAGAGGGGCTGATGGGAGGATCAAGGGTGCACAGAGTATCTTGGGCCCACCCTAGGTGCACATAACTGCTCATTTGCATAAGAAAAAGTCATCTTTCTCCAGAATGAAGCAGCTGATAACAAAGTGAAAGGGATCATTACATTCATCTGAGATTTTTTTAAAAAAAAAAGTCAATGAAAATGGTGATTGGTGAGAGAAACACCCCCCCCCCTACAAATCACATATTGGTGGCCTAGAAGGTTTGTGTATCAAAGTCACAAGATTTACAATCTCTGTGAGCGAATGGAAAACATATGCTTATCTAGTACTGCTCACACAGCTCTGCTGGGTTTGTCACAGTGTAGCAGCGTAGACAATCCTCCGTGGGCTAAACACAGCAGCAACCAATTTATCTCCTGTCCTTAACTCCAGGCTGAAAACTTCTTCAGTTCACAGCAAGCAGGGATCTTGAAAATAAAGATTCAAAGTATATTAGAAAGACAAACAAGTATTTTGCATTTTCACACCGTCAGTAAACCGCCCAGAGACAGCGTCAGAGCGTTAGAGACAGAGCACCCCATAAACAGCGTCATCAAGTAGTAGCCCCATTACCAGGGACTGTTCCAATGTTAGGCCTCATGCACATGCCCATTGCCGGCCGTGGCCCGTATTGCAGTCTGCAATATGCGGACACTGGCCGTGTGCTCCCCGCATCACGGATGTGGAGCCATTCACTTGCTGTGGTCCAGAATGGAGGCATGGAACCCCAAGGAAGGACTACGGAGTCCTTCCATGGTGTTTCTGTCTGGTAGGGTTTTTCCTGCTGATTAAAATGACATCTGTCTTGTTAAAATCAGTTGCAGCATTCCTGAGATAAAAAGACTTTTATTCTTTATGCAAATGAGGGCTTCAGAGCATTAAGGGGTGTGGCTAACACTGGAAAACTGACATAAATCGAGAGTCTGGGCTCCACCCCTCGGTACACTGCAGCCCTCATTTCTAATAAAGAATAAAATTCATTTTTCTCAGGAATGCCACAACCGATTTTCACAAAAAAGGTATCATTGTAACCAGCAGGATCCACCCTACCAAAGAGGATCTCATTTCATCCTGGAGATAAATTCTTTTTAAAATGTGAGAGGTTTAATGTCGGGTGCTGAGACCCCCATCAGGTGCTAAAACAAGGCAGAAGATAAGCTCAGTTGTGTTCAGCTCTCCTCGGAGAGGCAGAAAGTTGACATTTTATAAATTTCTACAGAGCGAGCAAAGCAGAATGAAGGGGACAGCTCTCAGCTGAGCACTTCTACACCCTAATTTTAGAGATGGGTAGAGGTCTAAGCACCCACGTCCCCAACAGTCAAAATCTTTGACACAGCACTATGACATGTGATACATTAGGGACCCTTTAAGGGAAACTTGCATGCTATTCCTGAGGGTCTGGGACCTTTAAACTTTGAAACTATTCTGCAGGGGTCACATCTGACCAAATAGTGCGCAATGAATGTCAAACGTTACTCAGATAATAGAGCATTATGGTCCTGGGCTTGGTCATCTCTAATGTGAAGTTCTTCAGTCACTGTACCATGGTATATTCAGTATACAGTACTCAGTAGGTCTGAGGTACAGCAGAGACACGTAGAGCTCTCACAGCTTGTTTTTCACATTTGTCTGGATTTAAATCACTGTAAATAAGTTAGTTTTATGATCATTTCCCGATTTCAATTGCAAAAGCTCCCGAGTTGCAAAACAAAGGAAGCGAGCGCTGAGATCAGTTTATGTGGCAGAAAGTAGTAGAACATAAAGAGTAGCAGAGATTTTTAAGGGAAACAGTGAGAAGCTGAGCAGGTCCCTCATAAAACAAGCTTGGTGACTCAGAACTCACAAGTCGTTAACGCGTTCACCGCTCACATCCACTGCTGGTGGGATAAATGACTTCCAAATCTGACCTCACCTCGAGCAGGGAAAACAGTGAAGGAGAATTTCCATCCAGCAAATAAAATAAACATGTCAGTAAAATATAAGAAAGCAAACAAATCCATCAACTGCAAATAACATCACCCAAAAATATGAAATGTATTCTGATGGCAGAGCGACTGCACATATATGAAATGTGCAAGTTTTCCTCATATGTGGCCGGAAACATCAAAGGGGAAAACAGGGAGAATGAGAGCCTGACTCAGAGTGAGATATTCTTCAGGCACTAAATTGTGCTGGAACAACTCCTGAACTGACGGAAGACATTACTAATCCTACAGACTTGTGGAATATAATAAACTTTTTATATATATGGCTTACACAGTTATATCTTTCCTGTACCCGCAAGACAGCAATAATTCTGCTACCATATAATAACTATAGTACTTCAATGTACTACTACTATAATACTGCTTCTATGTACAAGAATATAACTACTATAATACTGCTCCTATGTACAAGAATATTACTACTATATAGCTTCTATGTACAAGATATATACTATAATACTGCTCTTATGTACAAGAATATAACTACTATAATACTGCTCCTATGTACAAGAATATAACTACTATAATACTGCTCCTATGTACAAGAATATAACTACTATAATACTGCTCTATGTACATATAACTACTGCTCCTATGTACAGAATATAATACATAATACTGCTCCTATGTACAAGAATAAACTACTATAATACTGCTCCTACTGATTACAAGAATATGCTAAGAATATGTACAATAACTACTATACTACTAGCCTATGTACAAGAATATACTACTATAATACTGCTCCTATGTACAAGAATATAATACTTAAGCTCCTAAGTACAAGAATATACTATAATACTGCTCCTATGTAAAAAATATATACTACTATAATACTGCTCCTATGTACAGAGCTACTACTTAATATTCTCCTATATACAATGTACAAGAATATACTACTAGCTCCTATATACAAGAATATAACTACTATAGCTCTACAGAATCTATAATACCTATATACTGCTCTATATTTATAACAGAATAACTGCCTCCTATAACTGTCATGCTCCTATGTACAAAATATAACTACTATAATACTGCTCCTATGTAAGAATACTACTATATCTGCTCTACTGTACAAGATATAACTACTATAACTGATATACACTACTTATACTGCCTCCTAAGAATAACTACTATAATACTGCTCCTTATACAGAATTATACTTTAATACTGCTCCTAATTACACTACTATAATACTGCTCCTATGTACCTAGATATATTAACTATACTGGCTGCTCCTATGTACAAGAGATATTACTATCTATAACTATATAATACTGCTCCTATGTACAAGAAGTATAACTACTATAATACTGCTCCTATGTACAGATATAATCTACTATATACTGCTCCTATGTACAAGAATTACTACGTCCTATAAACTGCTTGTGTCACTTAAACTGCTCCCTATAAATACTGCTCCTACGTACAAGAACATAACTACTATAATACTTCTCATAATACTGCCTCCTAGTTACAAGAATGTAATACTTAATGCCTCCTATGTACTGCTCCTATGTACAGATATATAACCTTTCAATACTGCTCCTATGTACAAGAACATATACTACTATAATACTTTCTGCCTATATACTATAGATATAAGAATATAACTACTTATAATACTGCTCCTATACACAAGAATAACTACTATATACTATATAATGCTCCAACTACAATACTGATATAACTACTATAATACTGCTCTATAATTACCTATACTATGCCCTATACAAGAATGCCTACAGACAATAACTACTATACTACTGCTATAATACTATGGTTATCATATAACTATTAAATGTACAAATACGTATTTCTTTATATACTATAGAATGTATAAACTCCTGAAAATTACTGCCTCTATAGTATGTACAAATATAACTACTGCCTCATATACTAGCTCCTCTCTGTACATGTTACTAGAATATAACCCTACATAATACTGCTCCAATATATACAGACTATTAATTACTTATACTGCTCCTATGTACAATAATAAACTACTATTACTCTTTTACAAGAATATACTACTATAAATACTGCTCCTTATGTACAGGATATTACATTATAATGGCTCCTATGTACAAAAATAAATACATACTGTTTACAATATATAAAATACTTGTGATATACTGCCTATGTATCAAAATAACTACTTTAATTCTATGTAAAGATATAACTACTCTAAACTGCTCCATGTACAAGAATAACTACTTAATACTGCCTCCTTGTACAGATTAATCTAACTATTACTGCTCTATGTACGATCTACTATAATGCTTTATAAGATATAACTACTATATACTGTCTATGTACAAGAAATAACACTATAATATATACTGGCTATGTACAGAATATACTACTATAATACTGCTCCTTATATACATGTACAAGAATAACTACTATAATACTGCCTCCTAGTCAAGTATAATACTGCTCCTATATATAGAATACTGACTTATACTTATATGTACAAGAATATAACTACTATAATACTGCTCTATATACAAGAATTATAACTACTATACTCTCCTTAACAATTATAACTTTATAATACTGCTCCTATGTACAAGAATATACTACTATAAACGCTTGTTGTACAAATATAACTCATAATACTGCCTCCTATGTACAGAATATAACTACTATTAATACTGCTCTATGCTTACAATTACTACTACTATATACTCCTTGTTTAAAAGAACTATAACTACTATAATACTGCTCTATGTACAAGAATAACACTACTATATACTGCCCTATGTACAAGAATATAACTACTATAATACTGCCTCCTATGTACAAGAATATAACTACTAATACTGCTCCTATGTAAAGAATATAACTACATATAACTTTTCCTATACAAGAATATATACTACTATAATACTGCTCCTATTACAAGAAATAACTAACTACTATAATTACTGCTCCTATGTACAAGATAACTATTATAATACTGCTCCTATAATCACTTATGCTCCTATGTACAGAATATCTACCTATAATACTACAATACTGCTCCTAATGTATACATACTCCTATATACAAATATAACTAATACTACTACTCTATAATACTGCTTCTACAAGAAATAACTACTATAACACTGCTCTATGTACAAAATATAAACTATAATACTGCCTCCTTATGTACAAGAATATACTACTTATAATACGCCTCCTATGTTAAAGAGCTCCTATGTACAAGAAATATAACTACTATAATACTGCCTCCTATGTACAAGAATATAATACTATAATACTGAATCCTTATACAGAATATAACTACTATAATACTGCTCCTATGTACAAGAATATAACTACTATAATACTGCCTCCATAAATACTGCTCCTATGTACAAGAATATAACTACATATAATACTGCTCCTATGTACAAGAATATAATACTATAATACTGCTCCTATATACAAGAATATAACTACTATAATACTGCTCCTCTGTACAAGAATATAACTACTATATACTGCTCCTTTACAAGAATATAACTACTATATACTGCTCCTATGTACAAGAATATAACTACTATAATACTGCCTCCTATGTACAAGAATATAACTACTATATACTGCCCTATGTACAAGAATATAACTATATAAACTGCTCCTATGTACTAAGAATATAACTACTATAATACTGCTCCTATGTACAAGAATATAACTACTATAATACTGCTCCTATGTACATGTACAGAATATAACTACTATAATACTGCCCTATGTACAAGAATATAAACCTATATAACTGCTCCTATGTACAAGAATATAACTACTATAATACTGCTCTACTACTTGCCTATAAAAGATATAACTACTATATACTGCTCTATGTACAAGAATATAACTACTATAATACTGCCTCCTATGTACAAGAATAATACTATAATACTATAATACTGCTCTAATGTACAAGAATATAACTACTATAACTGCTCCTATATACAAATATAACTACTAATACTGCTCCTACTATAGAATATAACTACTATAATACTGCTCCTATGTACAAGAATATAACTACTATAATACTACTATGCTACTACTATTATAAGAATACGCCTATGTACAAGAATATAACTACTATAATACTGCTCCTATGTACAAGATATAACTACTATAATACTGCTCCTATGTACAAGTATAACTACTATATATGCTCCTATACAAGAATATAACTACTATAATACTGCTTCCTATGTACAAGAATATAACTACTATAATATATGTACTGCCTCCTATGTACAAGAATATATAACTATATTACTATATATGCTACAAGAAATATAACTATAACTATATATACAAGAATATAACTTCTATAATACTGCCTCCTATGTATACAGAATATAACTACTATAATACTGCTCCTATGTACAAGTATTATAACTACTATTAATATAACTATAATCTCTAGTAAAGAAAATATAATACTATAATACTGCTCCTATGTACAAGAATATAACTACTATAATTACTGCCTCCTATGTACAAGAATATAACTACTATAATACTGCCTCCTATACAAGAATATAACTACTATAATACTGCTCCTATGTATAAGAATATACTACTATAATACTGCTCCTATAGAATATAACTACTATAATACTGCTCCTATATACAAGAATATAACTACTATAATACTGCTCCTACAAGAATATAACTACTATAATACTGCTCCTATGTACAAGAATATAAACTACTATAACACTGCTCCTATGTACAAGAATATAACTACTATAATACTGCTATAACTAAACTATGTAAAGAATATAACTACTATAATACTGCTCCTATGTACAAGAATATAACTACTATAATACTGCCTCTATGTACAGAATATAACTACTATAATACTGCTCCTATGTACAAGAATATAACTACTATAATACTGCTCCTATGTACAAGAATATAACTACTATAATACTGCTCCTATGTACAAGAATATAACTACTATATACTGCTCCTATGCTACAAGAATATATACTATATATAATACTGCTCCTATGTACAAGAATATAACTACTATAATACTGCCTCCTATGTACAAGAAATATAACTACTATAATACTGCCTCCTATGTACAAGAATATAACTACTATATATACTGCTCCTCCTATGTACAAGAATATAACTACTATAATACTGCCTCCTATGTACAAGAATATAAACTACTATAATACTGCTCCTATGTACAAGAATATAACTACTATAATACTGCCTCAAGAATATGTACAAGAATATAACTACTATAATAATACTGCCTCCTATGTACAAGAATATAACTACTATAATACTGCTCCTATGTACAAGAATATAACTATATAATACTGCTCCTATATACAAGAATATAACTACTATAATACTGCTTCCTATGTACAAGAATATAACTACTATAATACTGCTCCTATGTACAAGAATATAACTACTATAATACTGCTCCTATGTACAAGAATATAACTACTATAATACTGCCTCCTATGTACAAGAATATATACTACTATAATACTGCTCCTATGTACAAGAATATAACTACTATAATACTGCTCCTATGTACAAGAATATAACTACTATAATACTGCTCCTATGTATAAGAATATAACTACTATAATACTGCTATATGTATACAATAAACTACTGCCTCCTATGTAACTACCTATACTGTCTACTATAACTACTATAATACTGCCCTACTATAAATATGCTCTATAACTACTATAAACTACTCCTATGTACAAGAATATAACTACTATAATACTGCTCCTATGTACAAGAATATAACTACTATAATACTGCTCCTATATACAAGAATATAACTACTATAATACTGCTGCCCTATATACAAGAATATAACTACTATAATACTGCTCCTATGTACAAGAATATAACTACTATAATACTGCTCCTATATACAAGAATATAACTACTATAATACTGCTCCTATGTACAAGAATATAACTACTATAATACTGCTTCCTATGTACAAGAATATAACTACTACTATAATACTGCTCCTATGTACAAGAATATAAACTACTATAATACTGCCTCCTATGTACAAGAATATAACTACTATAATACTGCTCCTATGTACAAGAATATAACTAGAATATACTACTACTATAATACTGCACTATGTACAAGAATATAACTACTATAATACTGCTCCTATGTACAAGAATATAAACTATATATAATACTGCCTATAGACTAATTATAATACTACTATAACTATGAAAGAATATAACTACTATAATACTGCTCCTATATACAAGAATATAACTATATATACTATAATACTGCCTCCTATGTACAAGAATATAACTACTATAATACTGCTCCTATGATATATAAAATAAACTATACATACTATATATACTGCTCCTATGTACAAAAGAATATAACTACTATAATTACTGCTCCTATGTACAAGAATATATACTATAATATAACTACTATAACACTGCTCCTATGTACCTATGTACAAGAATATAACTACTATAATACTGCCTCCTATGTACAAGAATATAACTACTATAATACTGCTCCTATGTACAAGAATATAACTACTATAATACTGCTCCTATGTACAATTAACTACTTATACTGCTCCTATGTACAAGAATATAACTACTATAATACTGCTCCTATGTACAAGAATATAACTACTATAATACTGCTCCTATGTACAAGAATATAACTACTATAATACTGCTCCTATGTACAAGAATATAACTACTATAATACTGCTCCATGTACAAGAATATAACTTACTGCCCTATGTAAGATATAACTATAATACTGCTCCTATGTACAAGAATATAACTACTATAATACTGCCTTCTATGTACAAGAATATAACTACTATAATACTGCCTCCTATGTACAAGAATATAACTACTATATAACTGCCCCACTATGAAGAAGATCTGGACTCTAGTGGATTAAATTTTGCCTTCATTATTTTAAACTAATGGGATATGAATATATGAAGTTTTATAATATCCCTGGTCCTGGACAATATCTCTCCTGGATCATTTTCTTCCAGCTCTGCTTCTATGAAGGTACTATACAATGATGAAGAGTCAATCACTTGAAATTTGACCGAATTTGTGAAAACATATGTACAACTACTGTATATAAAAATCTGTTAAAATAACTGATCAATAACTGTGATTTTTTTCTTTTTTTCAGGTGCCCCAGGACTTCCAGGTCCGAGAGGGATTAAAGGTGATATGGGAGGAAAAGGACCCATAGGCTTGAAGGGAGAAAAAGGTGACACAGGTGAATTAGGGCCTCCAGGTCCTCAAGGGCCAAGGGGACCTATCGGTGAAACTGGACCTATAGGAGAGAAGGGTTCTATTGGAATTAAAGGAAGTTCAGGAATCAAAGGTGAGAAGGGCAGTATGGGCCCACCAGGTCCAAAAGGCCAGAAAGGAATGAAAGGTGATCCAAGTCCTCCTGGACCTATTGGCCCTCCAGGTGCAATGGGACCTCAAGGCTTGACTGGACTGCCAGGATTTATGGGACACCCTGGGTTACAAGGGATAGACGGACCAATGGGATTGAAAGGGGAAGCTGGTATTCCAGGTCCTCCTGGATTGCCCGGACCTCCTGGGTTAAAAGGAAAAGCTGCCGTATCAAAATGAATGTATTTCCAAAAAGACTTTATGAACACAGAATAACCCATGAATGGAGCAGAGAGTTGACTCGGTGATGTAGATACCAGACTTTGGACTCTAACCTAGGTCATGACGTCGTGGCTGGAACATAATCTAATTTTTCCACATAATTCTACGGAATTATATAAAATATTGACATGTTCTTGTAGGGTGCATTGCTACATTCATTATTCTCATTATCAGTATCATATCTGTGGAGGTACTTGACCTGTTCAGATGCCCACCTGTCAAGATCTCCAATCTTAGCGAATACTATGCTTTTGTTCTGTCCTTACGGCTGCTTTTAAATTTCTGCTGGTTGCCATTGGAAACAGTCTACACTTTGTTGACAGACATGTGACCTAACAGTTTAAAGGTACAGGTAAAGGTACTTAAAACTCTACATTTTTCCGTGTGAATTGTCCTATATAATCCTGAAGTCTCACATCACTGCTGTATATTGTAGGTGTCTAAACTATAACACAGGCATCCCCAAACTGCGGCCCTCCAGATGTTGCAAAACTACAACTCCCAGCATGCCCGGACGGCCTACAGCTATCAGCCTACAGCAGGGCATGGTGGGAGTTGTAGTTTTCCAACAGCTGGAGGACCGCAGTTTGGGGATACCTGCGTAACATATCAAGCTGAATATGGCTGAACCATGAAATAGCAACAATTAAGGAACACCCTAGGGGGCAACTTTACATCTTTTTAACCCTGTGTGTTCTGTTGTCACTGAATCGGTATACTGCTGGCCGCTTCCTCTACATGATTTAAGTCTATTGGTAACAAATGATCTCTGCTGCTCCCCACAGTGGGCTGAGTTGGGTCATTGCCTGTGACATGCTGCATGCTACTGCACAGGCGCAGCCTGCTGCCTCTCCTGTGCATTGGACCTACAAGTGTGTCTCCCTAGTGTCCTGCACACTGTTAATAAGTGGGTGAGGTAAGAGGGTGGTAGGGATGATTTCATCTGTTTACTGGAGTTTCTCCTTAACTTTATGTACCATCTGATTTCCCACAATGTATTGTCCTTTGGTGTAAGGAAACCAGCAGAATTTCGAGATGTAATTCGAAAAGAAATAGACCCATGTAACTCTGAGATAAGTGACAATCGAAATGCCTGGTTGGCAAATTGATCTGTGACCTTTGGATTTTCTGCACATCCAGGAAAATGAGTTGCCCTACTTTAGCAAATAGATTTAAAAACGTACAAGCCCATTGCATTCTACTGGGCAGTGAAGAAGACCCGATGGACACGTAAGTAAAATACTTGCATGTTCTCATAAGGCTGGAACTACATATCTTCTAGCTTGTTCCTTGATTGATAGGACATATTCATTGTTCTATATGTATGATCATCACCACAGTTGGAACCTCCATTGAAAGTCCTGAACCACCACAAGTCACCTGTATGGTTAATTTCCAAATTTAGATTCCACATTTCCCGTGTCATGCTCTGCCCTCATCAGACCATGCACAAGACATAACACAATCCATCAGTTTTACCCAGAGTGTTCTGCTAAGATGTTCAGAATTGCATTCTAATGGAATTTGCCTAAAAATTTGGGTTTCTGCAACCTCCCTTTGCAATTTTAGGCACCTCTAGAAACTTTTGTTAAATATGTCTGCACTTGCTGGCTAAGTGCTTTCAAAATAAGTTCTTCATGGTCTATTAAAAAAGGTCCTCTACTGTGGTCCATCACAAAATATATATGGACGTCTGTTGGGTTTTCTCTTTTCTTTATGGAATTTAGGAAAGTTGGCTAGAAGGCCAATGACAAAATCAAGAATGATAGAAGAATGTAATCATCAGAAGAAAAAGAAAATAAACTATGGTAGAACTTCTGTGTACTACCACAGAAACATCATGGGACCAAACGTAATCCAAGAGGAAGAACAAGCATAACACCAATGAGCAATCCAGAATACCAAAAGAAACATCTTGTAGCGCAGGTAACGGAGGTGTTATACCAAAGAAAAGACAAGTATGGTCATAATAGAAAGTCAAATATTGTATAAAAAAACACTATGTATAAAATAGTATAAAAAGAATGGTACCAGAGAAGAGACAAGTATGGTACTAGAAGAAAGGCTAGCGTTGCACAAGACAAGTATAGTATGAAAGAAAGGACAAGTATGATACCATAGAATAATGTTGAGCAAAGCGAAGCATAGGAAATGGAATTCGGTCCAAATTTTAGGAAAAATTCTATTCTAAACTAAGCCAAATTTGTGGTACCGAATCATTTTTTCATAAAATAGTGGCTGGAGTAGAAAAAAATAAAAATAAAACAATACTCACCACATCCACTTGCTCATGCAAAGGCAGTCCACTCTTCTCTAGATTGAAAAAGACCTGCTGAAGTCCTGCGCTGAGCGCGATGACTAGTATGAAGTATGCAACTAGAAACAGGGTACCAGAGAATACAAGTATGGCACCAGAGAAGACACAAGTATGGTAGCAGAGAAGACAAGTATGCTACAAGAGAAGTCAGTGATGATACCAGAGAAGAGATGGGTATAGTACCAGAGAAGACAAGTATAGTACCAGAGAAGACAAGTATGGTACCAGAGGAGACAAGTATGGTACCAGAGGAGACAAGTATGGCATCTGAGAATGCAAGTATGATACCAAAGAAGACAAGTATGGTACCAGAGAAGACAAGTATGGTATCTGAGAACGCAAGTATGATCCCAGAGAAGACAAGTATGGTACCTGAGAAGACAAGTATGATACTAGAGAAGACAATTATGGCACCATAGAAGAGACAAGTATAGTACCAGAGAAGACAAGTATGGTATTTAAGAACACAAGTATGATCCCAGAGAAGACAAGTATGATACTAGAGAAGTATGGCACCAGAGAAGGGAAAAGTATGATACTGGAGAACAGACAAATACTGTATGACACCAGAGAAGTATGATACTAGAGAATAGACCAGTATAGTACGAAATAACTCAAGTATGATACCAGAGAAGAGACAAGTAAGGTACATGAGAACACAAGTATGATACCAGCAAAAACAAGTATGACACCAGATAAGACCAGTATTATACCAGAAAGACAAGTCTGGCACCAGGAAAAGGACAAGTATGGTTCCAAGGAAGAGACAAGTATTGTACTCAAGAAGATAAGAATGGTACCAGACAAAAGACACATATGATACAAGGCAACAAACAAGTATGATACCAAATAACAGAGAAGACAAAACTGGGACCACAGAAGAGACAAATGTGATACCAAATAAAAGATTATTATGGTCCGAGCACTCAGGAGGTGAAGGTTATGGCTTTATAAGCACAATGTCATGATTTAGACTATGTGGTATCTACCACAAAGTGACATACTGTAATAATAAAACTACTACAGAGATACGTCTTTATCTCGACGCACAGATGCCGCATCTTCTCCTTGTATGTATGTCGCTTTCTTGTTCCTTAGAGTATAATATATAAAGTTGGATTGATTATTTATCAAAATCTCCTTGTTCCATCAGTATTTCCACATATGGTGAATGAAGGTTCACCGTCTGGAAGATGTAATGGCCAAAAAGTGGTAATGAGGGCAAAATTTTAACCTGAAACTTATAAGGAGGTTTTCATAGTTAATCAAAACATTCATATTTCTCTATGTAAATGTGCAACTGGATTGCACTCACAATGTAGCGGATGCTTCCGTGTTACTGTAGGTCACAATGTGTTATCTACATGGTATCTACATGTTTATTCAGAGGAAAATAAAAATTGATTAAAATACTGAATTAGGACTTGTGTTTATCGTCAAATTATATGTACATTTATGATCTATTTTCCCTAACATGTTGCTTGTGGAGCTGCAAGTTCAGATCTCAGTGGGCTTCCCCTGTGAAGCAGCTCTTTCTCCATGTGGCCTCCTCGTTCTCTCACACTGACACAACCAAGTCATTGGTGTTACTTCTGAGAAGCCTCAGCTGTTGTGATAATACTGACCTGGAGTCACAGCGATTGTCCACCTAGCTCCAGATGAAGACTTCTCATAAATGCCATCATGTTCCTACTGTACATAAAAAAGTAAAAAAGGTCGGTCAGCTCAACGCCTTTTTGGGATCCATAGTTATGTCCAGATGCCATTCAGGACCCTCAATCTCGTAGAAGCGAAATATTCATATGCAAGCCCCATCCTATGATATCTTGGCCAGGGGCGTTGCTCGGGTCTCAAAAGATCCGGGGCCCAAGATCAGGGCTCTCTCGAAGGAGGAGAGAGGTAGTGAAATTCTTCATATGTGTCCTGGAGTTTTTACTGGAAGGACAAGACCAAAGACAATGGTAGAGATCAGCATTGGGAGAGCTACATTTTGGGCAACAGTGGTCAGAGGTCTTTCCGATCAGAAAACCCATCTGTGATGGTTTTCTCTTTTAACCTCCATTGTAATATATGGGGTGGCTTTAGGTCCACAAGAGGATAGTTGGCAAGTCGGTAAATAGGCCAATTTTCACAATTTCTCTCATATCTCTTCATGTACCCTTAATTTAAGAATCACGTTTTAGCATCAAGAGAGATAGTCTCATGACCTAGAGGTGTCCACAAAGTACTCTATAGCAGCGTTCCCCCAACTCCAGTCCTCAGGGCCCACCTAACAGTCAGGATTTGAGGATATCCCACAGAATGAATACTTCTGGTAAGTCCTGATGCAATTAAACTAATTATATCACTTGCTGAATACTAAGGAAATCCTGAAAACCTGACCGTTAGGTGGGCCCTGAGGACCAGAGTTGAGGAAAACTGCTCTATAGAAGGCTTCAATGGATTATTCAGTTCATATATTCTATTAGGCACTACTAGGTTAATAGAAGGGGGTCCCCTAATCTCTTGGCCAAAGTGGAAAGCGGTTAGAAAGAGAGTCTCTTGCTAAGCAGGACCTGTCCTGTCCAGAGGTCAAACTGGATGTTGACATTGATTGAGATGAGCGTAGACTCGCGGGCCTTCAGGAAAAGGAGTGGGAAGCCAGCACCGGGAAGCAGGTAGGTCATCTTCCCTTTGCAGGTCCAGCAGAATGTACAACCTTTGTAATGACCAGGCAATTTTTTTGATCGTCGCCTTCCAGGGGCTATAACTATATACAGTATGTAACCATATGAGAGCAACTTTTTGAGTACAGATTAACTTTTATTAACCGCCAGTGAGTTTGTATGCAATAATTTTTTTTTGTTTGCTTTAATAACATGATAACTTTATTCTCTGGGTCATTATGATTACCGCGTTACCAAATACTTGTCTTTTTCTACATTTTACTACTTCTGCACAAAAAATCCCTTTTTATTGAAAGAAGAAAATGTTTAGCATCGCCACATCCCAAGGCCCATAACTTTTTTATTTTCACTTCTTTTGAGCTCTGTTAGGGCTTCATTTTTGTAGGAAGACTTGTAATTTTCATTTGTATCATTTTGGGGTACATAACACTTTTCGATCGCTTTTTATTCTGTTTTTTTTTTGGTGTGAATAAGTGAATAGCAGCAATTCTAACTTTTTTTTTCTGCACTTATCTTATGGAATGAGTTACATGAAAACTGCACAGTGCGGGTCGTCACAGATGTGGTGATAACAAGTATGTAGAGGAGATTTTATCTTTGCAATTTTTTCCATTGAAAGGTGTTTTTTTCTTCACTGAAAATAGGTACATTTTTTCACTTTTGTTTAACCATTTAATAGTCCTACAAGGGGACTATAATAATCTATAATAATATTTTGATTTTTTCTAAAATACATTGCACTATTCCTCTAGTGCAATGTATTTCAATGTCGGTGCGCAGCCTACTGTGACATGTTGGAGGGAGGCCTGGGGCCTTCAATAGGCCCCGGCCTGCATGCACTGACATCAGCACCCAGCAATCTTATTGGAGGGGTGACAATTGGAGACAACGGGTGACTGCTTCTTCTGTAACCACTTATATGCCGTGAGCAATATTGCCCATGGCATTTGAGAGGTGAAACAGCCCGGATGAAAAACCCCTGCTGGTCCAGGCCATTAGAGACCCATGCAGCCCCCGTGTCAAAAGGCAGCGGCCCAGCCTAAGGCCTTCAGTGACAGCCGTAAAAAGGCAGATTGGTGGTCACTAAAAGGTTAAGGACTGGTCAATTTTGGACCTTAAAGATACTATATTCTGATGGCTTATGCTTAGAGCAGCACTGCAGTAGCCAGTAGCCACTACACTTCTACTATTCCCTGCTGCTTTGGTTATGACGTTCGCCTGGGTCGCCGTTGTTATCAGCTTAAAGGGGTATTCCCATTTTGGACAATGGGGGCATATCGCTAGGATATGCCCCCATTGTCTTATAGGTGTGGGTCCCATATCGAGAATGAAGCGGGGGAGCTCTGAGCCTGGAGGTCCCCAGGTTTCCCGGGGTCCGACCTCCACCAGGCGCAGCTCCCCGCTGTGCTCATAGAAATGAATGGGAGCGCACCACGCAAGCGCGGCCCAGATCCCTTCCGTTTCTATGGAGCCGCCGGAAATAGCCGAGCCAGCGCTCGGCTATTTTCGGCAGCCCCATAGAAATGAATGGAGGGCGGCTGCGCATGTGCAGTGCGCCTTCCTTCTCTTTTGGGGCCCCGTTCTCAATATAGGTGCGGGTCCCAGTGGCCTAGTGATATGCCCCCACTGTACAAGATGGGATAACCCCTTTAAAGGTGCCTCACGGCACACAGAAAATCCTGAGCCAAGGGTCTAAACATGTTTGGTGCTCAGAGGTTTCTAAAAAGCCCCTTCATTCTGGTAATCAGTGGTGGTTTTAGATCATAGACTATACCAGTGCCATCTTTTCACATATATTTATGATGATTACTTTGTCCAGGTTTCCCCTTTAAATCTTCAAATATCTATCATGCATGAAACTTCATGGACCATATCCTACACATACACGAGTAACATTCGTTTCCACGACTCGTAGAGACTGGAGGTCTAATGTGTGTTTTCCGTCATTGTCTCAGTGAATGTCTGTTCTCAGCCTGTGAGGTAACGTCTCTTTGGTAAGACCCTGAGATCATATATATAAACTTAAACACAGCACAGGAGACTTTGTGAAACCCTCCGACTGCCATATCGCATCATGGTTTTATAACTCAGGGGTGTAATTCCAAAAACAAAATTGCAAGGTTTGTGACTTTTTGGTCAATGCACCTCAAATCTATAGCTGAGCTCATTGTAAAAACAGTAATTACATAGAAGATGATAGATTTCATGTAAACCATGCAGTCCCATTACAAGAAATTGTTATGTTGAGTTTTTTCATATATTTTCCATAGATTCTACAATCTTAGATCTTCCATCAGTTCTAGACAAGGACAATGGATTCTCAAAGTTCATCAAAGCAGAACTATTGATTGGAGGTTGTGTCAATGTTCAGTGAGATCAATGGACCTGAGAAGGACTACATATAATAACAACAGAGTGGAACTTCCTCAAGGAACTTACTGGGGCTGGTAATTCTTCTTAGGGACTAAAATGTGGAGGCTCGGATCTGATGCTCTTCACATCTCTCCTCCCTTTTGGGGTTCTACAACCTATTTCTTGGCTGGTGTGGTTACCATGATTATGGTACCTGTCATGTAGACCTTTCTTATACTAAATACATTTGCTCCAATTTGTCCCAATGAACATCCCACCAAGAAATCTTATACAAATAGGTCTCCTTTAGTGATGAGCGAACATGTTCGGCCGAATACACTATTCGGCTGAACATGGCGGCACTCGTGACCACGAGGTGTTCGGAAGTTACAATTAGTGTGCGGGAAGGTACTGGCATTGGCTGGCCGGGAACGCGTCATCGGGTGCTATAAAGCACCCGGTGACATGTGACCGGCTCATACCGAGCCAGGGAAAGCTGCTGCAAGGAGGGACAGATAGTGTAGGGACAGAAGAACGCTAGGCTGGGATAGAATTTCTGTTTTAAAGACCCAAAAGCCCTTTTAAAGGCTATTATATCTTGCTGGCCAACTTTTTATTTTATGGGTGGTCTGCCATTAACGCCACCTGTGCAGCTGCTGCATGCTGTATGATACTCTCTGTAAACTATATACCTGACATCCTTTGCTATTATTTCTGCTGTTAAGCCTGCAGTACCTCTTTTGCTTCTTGCTCTATAACATTTGCGCAAAGAGGGACTTGTGTAGGGATAGGATTTGGCTAGGCAGGGCTAGTATTTCTGTTCAAAAGTCACAAAAGTCCATTGTTCTATCTGGCTGCATTTTTTTTTATTTTGGGGCAAAAAGAACGCAAGTGTGCCTGACTCTAATACCACGTGCACAGAGTGTGCATTAGAACCGTTCTGTAGCCTATATAGCTGACATCTGTTGCTATTTTTTCTACCGTTAATTTAGGCCACAGTTCCTCATTTGCGGCTGCTGTATAAGGTTTGTGCATTCAAAATATTTGACATTGGGTGAAATTTTTCTAATAATTTTTTTTTAATATAAAACTGCAGTACTGTACTTTTGACAAAGTTGCATATATACTATATAATATGTGCAAGGCGAGCACTAAGGGACGGGGAAGTGGGCGTGCTGCTGATGGGGAACGCAGAGGCGAAGGCTCTGGGCACGGTGAAACTGTGCCTGCTGGCAGAGCCCAAGAAACAAAGTCATCCAAAACTCCTAGCTTCATGTCACAGTTTGAAGGGCGGCGCAAGACAAAACTCTTGTCGCCACACCAGTGCGAGCAGGTAGTCGGTTGGATTTCAGCTGATAATGCTTCCAGTCGGTTAAGCACCACCCCCTCTTCCACAAAGTCCAGTCTTAGTAGCCAAGAGTCTGGGCAACCGCATCCTCACCCTGATCCTCCTTCCTCCCACCATGCAGAGTCTGGGCAAAGAACTAATCCCACATTCGGATATTCCGAGGAGTTTTTTTCATCACCGTTCATTGGCTTGGGCCTCTCGCCAAGGCCTCTTGAAGTGGGACATAAGGAGATATTGTGCCCTGATTCCCAACCTATTGAGCAAACACAGTCTGAAGAAGATGCATGATGATGATGAGACACAGTTGCCAATAAGTCAAGGGCAACTAGTGTTTCAAGAGGTTGATGATGAGGATGAGACGCAGTTAAGTCAGGTTCTTGTTAGCTCACCATGTCAGGAAGAGAAACAGAGTGAGGAAGTGGAAGAGGAGGTGGTGGACGATGAAATCGCTGACCCAACCTGGGAAGGTGGCAAGCCAAGCGAGGACAGCAGTACAGAGAGGGAGGGATCCGCAGCACCGCAACAGAATGGAAGAGGCAGTGGGGTGGCAAAAGGCAGGCCACAACAACCAGGCCCGCAACTGTTCCCCGGAGCAGCCCCTTGCGGCTAGCTCCCTTGCCAAGAGTTAGGTGTTCTGCAGTTTGGCGTTTTTTTGAGGAAAGTACTGACAATAAACGGATTGTAATTTGTAACCTGTGCCATACCAAGGTGAGCAGGGGCGTAAACACCAGCAACCTGACCACCACCAGCATGATCCGACACATGTCAGCAAAGCACTCTAAAAGGTGGCCCAAAAGCCTGGGTCCGCGATCTGTGTCTGCAGGTCACACCACTGCCTCCTCTTCCCCTCTGCTACCTGCTGTCCAAGATGCTGGCCCAGATGCCTCCCGCCCTGCACCTAAACCTTCGCAGGAACCATCAGCCAGCACATCCACTTCAGTGTCCCAGCGCAGAGTTCAAATGTCCTTACCGCAGGCATTTGAACGCAAGCGCAAATACCTTGCCACCCACCCACAGGCCATAGCTCTAAACGCGCAACTTTCTAAATTGTTGGCCCTGGAAATGTTGCAGTTTAGTCTGGTGGACACCGAGGCTTTTTGCAGCCTGATGGCGGCGGCTGTCCCTCGGTACGCAGTCCCCAGCCGCCACTATTTTTCCCGGTGTGCTGTCCCCGCCTTACACCAGCATGTGTCCAGAAACATAACCCGTGCCCTGACCAACGCAATTACTGGCAAGGTCCACTTAACAATTGACACATGGACAAGCGCTTCTGGCCAGGGATGCTACATTTCCCTGACGGCACACTGGGTGAATGTTGTGGAGGCTGGGAGCGAGTCGTACCCTGGGATGGCCCAGGTGCTACCCACTCCCAGGATTGCGGGCCCTACTTCCATCCCCTCCTTCTCTTCCTCCACCTCCTCCTCCACTTCCCATGCAGAATCGACATCTAGCAGCCCCAGTCAGACTTCTGTCAGTAGCTGGAAGCAGTGTAGCACAGCAGTCTGTAAGCGGCAACAGGCCATGCTGAAGCTTATTTGCCTAGGTGACAAACAGCACACCGCCGCAGAACTGTGGCAGGGCATAAGGGAAAAGGCTGAGCTGTGGCTCTCGCCAGTCAACCTACAGCCAGGCATGGTTGTATCCGATAACGGCCGCAACTTGGTGGCGGCTTTGGAGCTGGCCAACCTCCCACACATACCATGCCTGGCCCATGATTTCAACTTAGTGGTTCAGCGGTTTCTGAAAACCTACCCCAATTTGCCTCAGCTGCTGGTGAAGGTGCGTCGCCTATTTGCCCATTTCTGCAAGTCACCTATAGCTTCAGCCGGCCTGGCAATGCTGCAGCAGCGCTTACGGTTGCCAACTCACGACTGCTGTACGACCTCAGCACGCGCTGGAACTCCACCTTCCACATGTTGGGCAGGCTTTGTGAGCAGCAGAGGGCAGTAGTAGAATACCAGCTACAAGACGGTCGGTGCCTTTCTAGTCAGATTCCGCTCTTCACAAGCGACGAGTGGGCATTGATGTCTGACCTCTGTGAGGTGTTACCCAACTTTGATGAACATACACAGATGGTGAGCGGCAATAATGCAATTATCAGCGTAACCATCCCACTTCTGTGTCTACTAAAAAGCTCACTGCTCACAATAAAGGTCAATGCTCTGTGTGTGGAAGAGGTGGAAATGGGGGAAGACCCTACACAGGGCGATAACCAGACCACCCTTGGTTTTTCTTCTCAGCGTGAATTGGAGGAGGAGGTGGAGGAGGACGAGGAGGAGCAGGAGAAGGTTGCCACTGCTACACAGGTTAGCCATACCACGTTTACACTATCTCTTCGGCATGGATGGGCTGAAGAGGAGGAAGAGGACGAGGAAGAGATTGAGAGTCATGCTCCTGGTGGGGAGAGCGAAGCCTTGTCTGTTGGGACTCTGGCACACATGGCTGACTTCATGCTATGCTGCCTTTCCCGTGACCCTCGCGTTATTCACATATTAGGCAACACCGATTACTGGTTGTTCACCCTTCTCGAGCCCCCGCTACAAAGAAAACTTCTCATCTCTCATTCCTGTGGTGGAGAGGACAAGTAAAATGGTGCAATACCAGAAGGCCCTTGTAGAAAAATTGCTCCAGAAATTTCCAAATTTGACAACGCTGGCGGCAGAGTATGTAGTTCCTTGACCACCCGAGGAGGGGAGAGGAGGGGAACACACAGCAGTTCCAACAAAGGCAGGGTGACACTCTGCAAGGCCTGGGACAGTTTTATGACACCCCGCTAGCACCCTCAGCCTGAAGAGCGGCCTAGTGTGACAAGGAGGGAAAAGTTTTGGATGATGGTAAAGGAGTACCTAGCTGACCGTGTCAACGTCCTCAGCAATCCCACTGTGCTGTATAATTATTGGGTGTCTAAGCTGGACACGTGGCACGAACTGGTGCTCTACACCTTGGAGGTGCTGGCCTGCCCTGCAGCCAGGGTTTTGTCTGAGAGGGTATTTAGTGCCGCTGGAGGCATAATTACTGATAAGCGCATCCGCCTGTCAACTGACAATGCTGACAGGTTGACGCTTATCAAAATGAACAAGACCTGGATTGCCCCTGACCTCTCTAGTCCACCAGAGGAAAGAGGCTTAACATGAAGGAACTTTAAATGTGCCTTTTAGAGTGTATTCAATACACTGTATTCCCATGTACCCCTTCCTCTTCTCATCCTCTTCCTCCTCATCCTCCATCATATGAAACTGCTTAGGCTGCCCTCGAAGTTCACAAGCTGGGCCTGCACCATCATTTTTTAGACGGTCAGCTCACCAGCAGGCCCTGAACATAATGTTTTAGACGGTCAGCTCTGCTGCATGTCACCTATAATGTTTTACACTATCAGCTCTGCTGCATGTCACCCATAATTTTTTTACACGGTCAGCTCAGCAGCAGCATGTCACCACTATTGTTTTTGAGTATCAGCAGCAGGCCATCAATCCAAATTTTTCAAGGGTGTGTCTGATGCCCTCCTTTATGTATAATAAAGCGTGTATTGGAGTGCCTGTTCCGTGTAATTTTTGGCAGCCCTTTCCCTTAGTGCATAGGCTTTATGAGTGTAGGAGTCCCACAACATCCCTCTTTTATATGATATACCGGTTGTATCGGAGTGCCTCATCCGTGTAAATTTTGGCAGCACTTGAGCTTAACGTACAAGTAAATATATGTTTCCTAACAATATTTCCTCTAAAATCGATGTTCTCTTTGGTTTTGGGGGTATTATTGTCATTCCGTAAAAGTGGCGTAATTTTCGTTCCCAACAGCGACTTCGGTGTCCAAGATGCATCCAGAGATCCTCCCCATGCTGTTCCCTAACCATTTCTGTGGTGTTTCCACCATTTTCTCATGTTTCAACCAGACACCCTCCCCCTCTGCAGAGCAGGGGGTGCCTGGTCTTCTCCCATTGACTTCCATTATACTCGGTTGCTCGGCCGAGCACTCGAGCACCACCTAGTGTTCGGCCAGAGCACTTGAGCACCGAAACATCGGGGTGCTCGATCATCACTAGTCTCCTTATCGTCTGATTATTTCTATTTTCCTTTACTCCGAACATTGCTATTAACAATTCCTATTTTTCCTTGTCCCACCCTCCCTACCTGACTGACTATATTTGCTTGAAATTTTAGCCATTGTGCATCCCACAATGTTACCCAGTTCTGAGGTCAGAATTGGGTCTTCTTATCCTCTGGTTATCTTCTTTTCTCCTCACACCGTTTTCTTTGATCCCTGTTTTTCCTTCTTCGTCCCTTCCTATATATCTGTCTAAGATTTCCTTATCGCTCTATGGAGGATACAGTTTCTTTTTGCGAAGAGCACCAGAACTAGAGTAGGGAGTCTTATAAGCCATGCTTTGCTCCCTGGGAAGAAAGCATATGCAGCTTAGTTCACTTCCAAGATACCAAGATACAGAACACTGTCTTTTAAAGGTTAGCTACCCTATAGTCAATGGCCAGTCCTAAGATGACTAAGGATATTAGCCAAACCAATGGTCGTGGCTCCAAAAAGCAAATGGGAACCCATCTGCAGCGAATTGTTTGAAGATTCTTGCCCCTCATCACTCTCATGAGTGGCAAGAACCACAAAACAGATATCTGCAGAAAGATTATCAAAATTAGGCTTATTCACTTTAGAAAAAAGACGACTGAGGGGAGATGTAATAACTATGTATAAATATATCAGGGGTCAGTACAGAGATCTCTCCCATCATCTATTTATCCCCAGGACTGTGACTGTGACGAGGGGACATCCTCTGCGTCTGGAGGAAAGAAGGTTTGTACACAAACATAGAAGAGGATTCTTTATGGTAAGAGCAGTGAGACTATGAAACTCTCTGCCTGAGGAGGTGGTGATGGTAAGTTTGTGGCACATTTCGAAAAACCACCAACTGGGACGTTGGTGCAAAAACCTGTTGTATGAAGGTCATGTAGACATCTGGTGTTCAGAAAACCATCTCTATTGTATCACAGTAATGATATTCTACAAACCAATATCTCACTTGCCTCTTGGTCACCATATTCCTTAGGTCTCTTTGATGCTTTATTGGCAGTGAGATCTCATTCACTCAATTTGTCCTTACCATATAAGTCTCACTATGAGCCTCTCACCATGACAAACTTTAGAAGTGGTTTTATAGCTTTGCAGTCAATACAAACAAAGGATTTTGAGTCTTGGTATGTCTTGAGAAAATATGCTTGTGGTCCTCAGAATGGCCACATGTAAAGACAGAGTGATAGCCACAGGAAGAACTAACATTTTACTTGTAACATGAAGACTTTCCCTTTTATCTTCTGGACAGGATGTGAAAACTTTAGGAGGAGAACTTTATCCGCAGGATGTGAAGAGGAGACTTGAACTTACTCTTCTTCTCAAACTCATCTCAGAAGAAAAGAGGCATAGATGGCGGTGATGAGAACATAGTCCTGCCACTTTACACATCACTAGTCAGACCACACATGGAGGACTGTGTACAGTTCTGGGCTCCTGTGAACAAGGCAGACATAGCAGAGCTGGAGAGGGTTCAGAGGAGGACAACTAGAGGTAATAACTGGAATGGGTGGACTACAGGACCCAGAAAGATTATCAAAATTAGGGTTATTCACTTTAGAAAAAAGACGACTGAGGGGAGATCTAATAACTATGTATAAATATATCAGGGGTCAGTACAGAGATCTCTCCCATCATCTATTTATCCCCAGGACTGTGACTGTGACGAGGGGACATCCTCTGCGTCTGGAGGAAAGAAGGTTTGTACACAAACATAGAAGAGGATTCTTTACGGTAAGAGCAGTGAGACTATGGAACTCTCTGCCTGAGGAGGTGGTGATGGTAAGTTCACTATAAGAGATCAGGAGGGGCCTGGATGTATTTCTGGAGGTAATAATATTACAGGTTATAGTTACTAGAGAGGGGTCGTTGATCCAGGGAGTTATTCTGATGTCTGATTGGAGTCGGGAAGGAATTTTTTCCCCTAAAGTCAGGAATATTGGCTTCTACCTCACAGGGGTTTTTTGCCTTCCTCTGGATCAACTTGCAGGATAACAGGAGAACTGGATGGACAGAGGGCTTTTTTCGGCCTTGTAAACTATGTTACTATGTTACACCCTGCCCTAATACTGTACAGTGCCTTTAAAACATATTCATATCCCTTGATCTTTTCCACATTTTTTCATGTTACACCCAAAAACTTTAATTTATTTTATTGGGATTTAGTGTGATAGACCAACACAAAGTATATGTGAAGTGGAAAGAAAATGATACACTGTTTTCAAAATTTTTAATAAATAAAAATCTGAAAAGTGTAGCATGCATTTGTATTCAGCGACCTGTATTCTGATACCCTTATATAAAATTCAATGCGACCATTTGCCTTCAGAAGTCACTTCATTAATAAATAGAATCCACTTGTGTGTAATGTAGTCTCAGTATAACTACAGCTGTTCTGTGAAGGCCTCAGAGGTTTGTTATGAGAATATTATGACATCAACAGCATCATTAAAACCAAGGAACACACCAGACAGGTCAGGGATAAAGATGTGGAGAAGTGTAAAAAAGGTTAGGTTATAAATAAAAATATCCCAAACGTACCAAGACATGGCTGTCCAGTTAAACTGACAGCCCGGGCAAGGAGAGCACTAATTAGAGAAGCAGCCAAGAGGGCCATGGTCATCCTGTAGGAGCTGCAGAGATCCACAGCTCAGGTGGGAGAATCTGTCCACAGGACAACTATTAGTAATGTACTACATAAATCTGGCCGTTATGTAAGTGTGGCAAGAAGAAAGCCATTTTTGAAAGCAAACCATAAAAAGTCCTGTTTGTAGTTTGCCACAAGCCATGTAGGGGACACAGCGAACATGTGGAAGAAGATGCTTTGGTCAGATGAGGCCAAAGTTGAACTTTTTGGCCAAAATTCACTAGCCCTGCACATCATCCTGAACACACCATCCCCACCGGGAAACATGGTGGTGGCAGCATCATACTGTGCGGAGGCTTTTCTTCAATAGGGACAGGGAAGCTGGTCAGAGTTGATGGGAAGATGGACGGAGCTAAATAAAGAGCAATCCTGGAGGAAAACCTAGTAGGGGCTGCAAAAGACCTTCCAGAAGGACAACAATCTTAAAAATACAGCCAGACCTACAATGGAATGTTTTAGCATATTCATTAGAACGGCCCAGTCACAGTCCAGACCTAAAAATTTTTTATTCTCTGACCTGTTAGAAAGGCGCATGATATAATCTGTAGTGATTGTAATCTTCTCATCAGAGACTGTAATTTTAAGTTATCCCCTCTCTTCTTATTGTAAATGTGTCATGTGACCAACTCCCTGACCTCCAACTGACCCAGGACAGGAAACCAGTCACTGCTCTATTCATTCCTCTGAGACTAAAAGTGAGGCTCCCCAAGGAATGCATAGAGAATTAGACTTCCTGTCCACACATAAGATGCTCTGTGACTTGGTGAGTCTGATTCCTAGTCACATGACAGAGATGAGAAACATCAGGGAGAGATAACTCACAAATACAGACACTGGTAAGAAAATGACAATCACTACAGATTACATCATGTACAATTCTAGCAGGACATGGAATAAAATTTTTTGCGGGAGTTCTTCCTTAAAAGAGGAGGGGAGAAGGAGGGTTTTTTATAGGGCAAGCTAAGAACGCTTCTCCAACCCCTGTATCTTAGGCACACCACTTGGGATCTTATTGTAATTACTGAAGACAGGAGGGCTATCGACGTCACCTACAGCCCCTCTGTTTTATCTCCATGATCCCATAGATCCACAAGATGTGGGTCCAGATCGGATCCTCACACTCTTTATGTAATATCTGTGGGTCTCTGTGGTGAAAATCAATAGACAGATCTAGGTGACAGATTAAGAAGGGGTTGCGCTATCTTAAGGGCGCCAACCTCTAACTCCACTTATATTCCAGATCCAAGATAAAGTGTCTGAATGTATTGTCTTGCCAGGAGCAAAGTAAAGTGAAATATTACTGCTCTGTGTAGGTAACAAAGCGCTGGGGATTCGGGTACTTGATTGATACACTGTCCCCAGGATCGGTATTGCGATAACAACCAATCTTTGTTACAACAACAACCCTTTACCCGCCGGATCCATGCTGCCACTAGTGTGAAAGTGGCCTAACTCCACTTATATTCCAGATCCAAGATAAAGTGTCTGAATGTATTGTCTTGCCAAGTAAAGTCGGATCCGTGCTGCCGCAGGTGCACGTGTGGAGACGGAACCGCGCTCCGGCCCCACGCGTGTGAGACACAGTCTAACATACATACTGTACATACACTTACACATACATACACACTTACATAGGCCCCAGCAGCTCCGGACAGCACAGGAGGAGGAGGACGGCGCACAAAGGAAGGGAAGATTCCCCACAGCGCCCTCTGCTGGAAGGAGGAGGGAGCTGTGAGGAAAAGTGCAGGTGACGGATCCGTCATGAACTCCATTGAAATTCAATGGAGGACGGATCCGATCTGGACCCACATCTTGTGGATCTATGGGATAACGGAGATAAAACAGAGGGGCTGTAGGTGACATCGAGAGCCCTCCTGTCTTCAGTAATTACAATAAGATCCCAAGTGGTGTGCCTAAGATACAGGGGTTGGAGAAGCGTTCTTAGCTTGTCCTAAAAAAAAACCTCAATTTTTTTAATTTATTTTTTATTAATTTAATAATAAAACTTCTTTATTTTGTTCTTTTAGTATCCTAAACAGGGAGTGAATAAAATGAATGCTACTAGAACCTGAAATCACTCTGTAAGGTAGAATGAGACAAAGGTCCTTTTCCACCAGAGGCTCGAGTTGCTGCTCTAGACTGGCTGCTGGGTAGAAGAACAAGCTCGGCATGAAGTCACCGCATGGGGAGATGATTATAAACTAGGAGCAACTGATCCGCTGGTGAGGAAAAGCAGATTATCAAGAATCTTCTGAAGACAGGATGTAGGGAAGAGACTTAATAAAGAAGAAGGGGGTCTACAAGTCAATATAAAGGTTGGTTTGGTCCTATCAGGACATGTGGTTCTCGTTCCGTCCCTTCATGGGGCAGAGTAGTTGGCTTGTAAATATTATCAAAAAATATGTGTATTTTTATGGTGGAAATCCTGGCACATGGTCTAGAACCTTCTGTCCCCTGGACGGCAAAGCTGGAAAATCACAACAAGCTGAGACTAAGCGTTGTTGCTGCGCCCCTGGCCGTGTGTCGCATTCCCTTGTGTCATGGCAGAGCTGGCTCCGCTGAATTATACTCCTCGCCCGAAACTTTCATTACTGCAGGGGTTTGACTTGTATCCAGTGAGGACAACTGGCCAAGAGAGAACTGGGCAAAGCCTGGCCATAAATTATAATAATAATAATAACCAGTCGTTCCAACTCAGCAGAAGACTTTATACTGGACCCGAAGCAGGTTTTATTATCCATTAGTAATGAGTCCATTACTTCACTGGGAGGAGATGTACTGACAGGTTATGTACTGTACAGAATAAATCTACATAATAAGCTGAGTACTTACAGGACAACCTAGAGAAAAATATATATACACAGCAACTTCACCAGCAGAATAGTGAGTGCAGCTCTGGAGTATAATACA